>JAYMTF010004414.1:0-13188 GCA_036897485.1 Pelargonium nanum | reverse complement strand
ACGAGCTTTTACCAGCCCAGGCTGTCAGTGAGCAAACAAGAAAGATGTACGCTGCGATGGCTAGACAATTTGCTGAATATAAAAGTGTGGTTGGTCTCAAGAATGATTCCAAAAACCCATTTGATAAAGGCCGGACTTTGGCACTAGAAGCTGGAGAGGCTAAGGTGTTGCTTGATTTTTTTGCAGATATGCAGAATATAAATTCCAATTTCTTCTATGCTGTAGATTTGGGTGAAGATCAGCGACTGAAGAATTTGTTATGGGTTGATGCCAAAAGTAGGCAGGACTATGCTAATTTCAGCGATGTAGTATCTTTCGATACCACCTATGTTAGAAACAAATACAAAATGCCTCTTGCATTATTTGTAGGAGTAAATCAACACTACCAGTTCATGTTGCTTGGATGTGCTTTGGTATCAGATGAAAGTGCAACTACGTTTTCTTGGTTGATGCAGATGTGGCTGAAAGCAATGGGTGGGCTTGCTCCAAAAGTAATAATAACTGACCAAGACAAAGCCATGAAATCAGTTATTTCAGATGTTTTTCCGAATGCTCGTCATTGCTTTTGTTTGTGGCATATAATGGGGAAGGTTACAGAGAATCTTGGTCATGTAATTAAGCAACGTGAAAATTTTATGGCGAAATTTGACAAATGCATATATAGATCTTGGACAGATGAAGAATTTGAAAAAAGGTGGTGGAAAATGCTAAATAGGTTTGAACTCAAAGATGATGAATGGATTCAATCATTGTATGAGGATCGTAAACAATGGGTTCCAACCTACATGAAAGATGTTCTTTTGGCTGGGATGTCTACAGTTCAGCGATCTGAGAGTGTAAATTCCTACTTTGATAAGTATGTTCTCAAGAAAACCACTGTTCAGGAGTTTGTGAAACAGTATGAAGCAATCCTACATGATAGGTACGAAGAGGAAGCAAGGGCAGACTCTGATACATGGAATAAGCAACCTGCATTGAAATCTCCGTCGCCTTTAGAGAAGTATGTTTCAGGGTTGTACACTCATGCTGTTTTCAAGAAATTTCAGGCTGAGGTATTGGGTGCAGTTGCTTGCCATCCTAAAAGGGAAGGACAAGATGATACAGGCACTACTTTCAGAGTTCAAGATTTTGAGAAGAATCAAGACTTCATTGTTTTATGTCATGAAATGAGGTCTGAAGTTTCGTGTTTGTGCCGATTATATGAATACAAGGGATATCCTTGTAGACATGAACTGATCGTTCTTCAAATTTGTGGTCTTTCTACCATCCCCTCTCAATATATTTTGAAACGGTGGACGAAAGATGCAAAGAGCAGGCATCTAATGGGTGAAGAATCTGAACAGGTTCAGTCTAGGACTCAGCGGTACGATGATTTGTGTCAAAGGGCAATGAAATTGAGTGAAGAGGGATCATTGTCTCAAGATAGTTACAATCTTGTCTGCCGTGCATTTGAAGAAGCTTTTGGAAATTGTGTGAGTGTGAACAATTCTAATAAGTGTCTTGCAGAAGCTGGCACATCAGCCAATCATGGGCTGCTCTGTATTGAAGACGATAACCAAACTAGAAGTACAGGCAAGGCTATTAAAAAAAAGAATGCAACCAAGAAAAGGAAGGTTAGTGGTGGTTATACTTTGAAATTCTTGTTGGGTAAACTAAACAATACATTTGTTAGATATGACTTCCTTTTTATATTGCAGGTGATCCCTGAGTCCGAAGTTATGACTGTTGGAGCACAAGAGAGCTTGCAGCAGATGGTTTGTTCTCTCTTTTGTTCTCTCTCTAAGGAAGTTAGCCTCGAGTCACTTCATGAGCTCAGTGGCAATAGTCTAGGATGATTTAGTTCCTGTAATATAAAAAAATATGGGTTGAGATAATATAAATGTGGTTTGTTAAGTCAAGAATGAACTATGTATGTTTAATGAGATTGAATATAACTAATGTTGGGTTTTGCCTTTGCAGGAAAAATTAACTTCAAGAGCGGTAAACCTTGATAGCTTCTATGGTGCTCAAGGGATGGTATGATTTGCTAATATTTTATGTAGTATCTTACAAGAATTCAGTGTAACATTTATTTACTTTTATTTTTCTCTATATGTCTATTTACATTATTCATGCAGGTACAGCTGAACTTGATGGCACCTAATCGTGATAGTTACTATGGGAATCAGCAGACTATTCAGGGGCTGGTATGTCCTATACCTATAACCATATGATTTGTGTTGAAAGAAATCGACAATGTTTAATGACAATGATGTCAATGTGTTTCATGTTTGTAGGGACAATTGAACTCAATAGCTCCAAGCCATGATGGGTTTTTTGGTACTCAGCAAAGCATGCATGGGCTGGTGGGTAGTCCATTTGATGCTGCTGTAGTATTAATGGATTACAGAGTTCAAATCATAACATACTGAATATTTTGGGGTTTAATGCTTTCAGGGAGCGATGGATTTTTTCCGGACACCAACTGGTTTCACGTATAGCATTCGGGTGAGTTTGCCAGATATGATATTGTAATAGAAGGAGAGTATAACGTCAGTTTCATTCACTAGCAAGATTTCTCACAATGGGTTTTCTTGCTTGTGGCAGGACGATTCCAATGTGAGAACACCTCAGTTGCATGAAGATGCTGCATCAAGACATGCCTGAGGAGCACTTCTCTCTCTCATTGAGGTAGTTAGTACATTAATTATTCACATAATCTTCTCACAACCTGCCTGTCGGTTTAAATATCAGCAGCAAAGGATTGATGTTCGTATTTATATATGTTAGGAGGAAAAAATGTATCAGTGTATGATGCGCTTGCTGGATGGGAAGATTCTGCGGAGTGTTGTTTTAGGTGGCTGTACAATAAAATATAAGAGAGGAGAGGTTGTTTTTAGGTTCAACATGTATTTGTTGTCTGTCTGAGAGAAGTGTGGTGTGGGCGACAGATTCGAGTTAGGGTTTAAATTTTATTTTCTTGTAAAGTATGTGTGTACAAGTACAACTGTATCTGCTTGAGTTGGCCTGTTAGTTGTTATGCAGTAGATGATATTTGTTAGTGATCCAACGTCGTGATTCTGCGGTCTGGATGCGTGCTACAGCTTGTTTTTAATCATATTGTTGACGCGGCCACTGTCAGGGGCTCTGAGCATTTTCTCCGAAATGCAAAGAAAAGGTTTGGCTACTACGATGAGTAGTCTGTTATCTGCTTGCGCAAATGTGGCGGGTTTGAACTCGCGAGGGATGGAGAGAGATTGATGGGTGCGCATCGAGTTCAGGAGTTGGGGATGAGATATTTGTAATTTGTAAGAATTGCTCTCATTGACATGTATGCTAATTAGATGAAGCAAGGACAGTTTCATGCAATATCTGAAGAGGCTGAGAAGAATTTGTAGTATAACTGAATTCTTTGGTAACAAGGAAGATAATTGAGATGATCCTTGCAACCCAAATATGGTATGCTATGATTTCAGTAAGTGGTTTGAGAGTCTTTAAAAACTCATAACCCCTCTTGATTTCAGATCAAAATTAGTTACACAAATATAACGTAGAAATATAATTTTTTTTATTAATTGAGCTACACAATAGAGAGATCAAAGTGCCTAAACGTTTGATCCTACATGCCTTGTTAGCTTCATCAAAATATTAAGCTAAATTTATGATATTTTAATGATTAATGTTTTTTTTATGAATAATTTTGCGAGAATGATTAATGTTAAAACATACACGTTGCCTCAAAAAAATATCAAAACATAAACGTTAAAATTAAATGAATCAGAATATTTTGAAATTATTAAATAATATATATTTGATAAAATTTAATTTAATTTCTTTAAATTTATTTAAAAGTTGTATAATGCATTGAATTTGAAATAATATTTTCTCCATGAAATTTACCCATTTAGTATTTTGGGTTAAATGCTTCCAGACCCCTTGGACTTGTCTAGATTATAGAGTTGGCCTTCAGTCCCGATTTTTTATTGTTTTAATCCTCAGACTTGCAATATTTTACATTCACATCTAATATACCTGTTATAACCAGTTTTCTCATCACGTCAGGGACGTACTCCACGTAGATGATGCCACGTCACCACAACATGCCACGTAGAATGTCCAACTCTGATAAAGGTCATAATTGTTATTTTACTGCTTCTTCTACATGGGAGCTCTCCTTCTCCGGAATTGCTTCTGCCGCAACGATTCTCTTCTTGCTCGCCGATGTCTACTCCGTTGGATTTTGACTTATATTTATCAATCGTGTATGGAATGTTAGCTTGGAATGGTTGTCAACATCTGTGCGAAAATATAATCTATGGACTAAGCTTGGAATTTGATTTCATCCTTTTCTTATTTCATCGATTATTGGTGAAAATTAAGACCTTTTTTTCTTCTATTTTCTTTTGAATGAGTGAAATTGTGGCTTCTTTGCCTCAAATCTCCCACCAATGACAGTAGCCACTTTAAGTTAATTTAAAAAATAAGAATATTGATGCAAAGAATTGAATGATGCATGTGGAAGAAGATGAGCATAAATGGAGGATTTGAGCCGTATCTCGATGAGAGAGGAAAATGGAGGTCAAATCTGGGCGATGAGGCTATTGCAGGCGCTTCTCTCTCCTTGCCTTCTTCTTCTTGTTTGGATTATACACTCCTCGATTTCTACTTCTTTAACATAACAATCAGTGGCTGTAATCTCACAACTGTTTTTTTCACATAACAACCAGCTTGTGCCTCCTCCTCCCAGTTTAATACACACCGTTTCATTTAGTTGGGCTGTAAATTTGACGTGGCAAACAATGGTGATGTGGCATATATATGTGGATGAGACTGCTGACGTCGAGGTGGTAACCGGTTGTAACAGATAAACTGGACGCAATTATAAAATATTACATGTCCAAGAGCTAACTCTATAATTTAGACAAGTCCAAAGATTCTAGAAGCATTTAACCCTAGTATTTTTGTAGCTTTTTGTGAAGGATTATAATATTTTCTACATGAAACTTAGTTAAAAGTTAAATAATTGTCACAAGATGCTAATAAGTATTGACAAAGCCTATACTTTAAGATAAATTATGCATCAATGGAAATTAATTAGAGGAGTGTTTCTATATGAAATATCATCTTAAAAATAGTCGATGAAAAATCTAACACGTGTAGTCGAAAATCGAATGACTCCGCGATAAAGAAGAGCCTGATAATCAAGACTCAAACTCCTGCCGTAAGCCATAATCGAAAAGGAAATAAAATCGGGCCCCATGAAAGCCCAATATGTTTGCCATCTCAAACGATCAATTTTAACGTAAAAAATGCTGAAAACAAAAGTCGATTTGGATCACAAACGAGTTCAAAAATTAAAAAAAAAACCCGAAAATTGTTTTCATTTCTCGGATCTTGAATTCGATGTTTCAATAAAAAGTTGTTTGTTTGGAGAAAATTATTTGTAGATGATAAAACTCATTGTTTTTTATGATTTAACATTAGTGAAGTTGTAGTGAGTTTTAGATTGGAATTCATAAGAGAGCAAATTATATTTGGTGAGATGATGAAGAGTATGTTTATAAGGGTAAAATTTTTGTTTTCTTTCAAAAAAAAAAAATGTTTATAAGGGTAAAATGGACATTTAAATAGTATAGTTGACGGACCGAAACTATGTTTTGAAATTTAGATACATTGTCATTATGTGCGAGTGAGGGTGGTTATTGTCCCATGTGTATATATGGTTAGCACGCGCGTCGCATGTATGGGCAGAATGCAAGCGTGCGAGTGAGGGTGGTCGAAAATAATGATAATAAAAAAAAGGTAAAGAAAAGAAAATCCCAAAAGAAACGAAGACCAGTTAAGATCGACGCGCCGAGAAGGAAGAAGGGTGAGAAGATCCCAAATCAAATCGCCAGAGAGAGCGAGTGAAGCTCAAACCCTAATTTCCCTAATTTGAAAGAAACAACACTGTGTCCCTCCCGCCAGCGCTACTTCTCTGAGGTATACAACATCAAGCTTCTTCTGCTACTTCTCTCCCTCTCTCAATCCACAATTTTCTGCTTTTTTACTTTAATTCTTGTCATTACACTCACTTCTTCAACCTGCTTCATCATCATCATAATTCATGCTTTGCTTTGCTTTGCTTTGCCTGAGATTTGAGAATTCAATTCTAATTTTATTGTTTTCTTCCTTAATTTCTTTTCTTACAAAAGCTAACTGAGAGATTCATATTACTTAACCAAATTACTGGAGTATTCAAATTTAGAGATGCTATTATTAGGTCACTCATATCAGTGATCTTATCAAAACATCACAAAAGATGCATTGCACTCCAAATTTAAGATCTATATATGTTGACAAACCAAGCCACAAACTGTGCTACACAGTTATGGTCTTGCCACCTCAACCGAGCTTCTTATACCTTTCCACTCTACGGACTTTGTAGCTGACTACACTAGAATTGATTGAGTTTGTTCTTATCAATGATATGCTGTAGACCGGGACATTAATATATATGGATATCATTCTAGTATGTTTTATGATCAGGTATTCTTGTCCATAAATTTTAAACATCTTTCATGAATCTGTGTGGGATCTGTAATTTTACTGAAAATGGAAGCAATTTCCACGTGCTTAAAATGTGCCATGGAATTGATTGACTTTTGATAGTAGACCGAGACATTAACATATGGATTTCACTTTAGCATGTTTGTCGATGTGCAGCAATTTCCACATGCTTAAAGTGGCATTTCTTAATTTTGTATACGACATAATTATGAAAGGCGCGCCATGGCGCGCGGCGCATTTATAGCGCCATATAGCATATGTGGCGAGGCAATTTAGGAAAGGCGCGCCTTTCGAGCGCCATTTGCCGAGCCGCACAACGCAAGAAAGACGCGCCAAATGAAAATTGGTCTGAAGTTAGGGTTTTTTGTGTGTTGAGTTCAAATTCAATTCTATAATTTAATACTAACAGCTTATAATTGAAGGAATCAGATTTCAAATAAAAAAAGAAAGTTTAATCACAATGATTCTCTTACATTTAATAACATACGGGGGAGGAAAATGATATTTTAGGCTATAAATCTTTTGATGATCAAGATGGAAATAGTGATTATCTTTTTGAAGATGATGGATACTATGATATTTAGAATCTTAGATTTAACATTTCACTTTTCGTTTAGATCTTTGGCGTAATGATGATGACATTTATAAATTATATCAATTTTATCTTTAACTTATTTACATGATTTTTTAGCATGGTAATATATGAAATATGCATAGATTATATATAATTTTTAGTGTCTATGTGCGCCTTGTTTTCACAAGGCGCTGCTAACCACCGTGGCTCCAAAAGGGGTTTGCGCCATAAATAACTTTGGTATACGACGTGTAGTGAGCATTACCATAATTTTATATCCTACTTTTCAAGAGTGGAGCCCATTAATAGTTTATTTATTGTTTTGAAATTCAAAACTTGTACACTATTATACCTCCATTGAAGGATATAGGAGTTTGCATAGTAGGAGTCAAATACTAGAAATACAAACAGACCAATACTAGAGTTCATACATTTCTTCATGCTACATGCCAAGTGAAGAATCTATTCTTCTTGTGGAGCCATAGAAAATCTACCTTAGATGTAACTGGATATATATTTTAGAGAGCTTTTCAGCATAGAAGCTTCTGCCATTCTGGTATCTTAGATTGCACAACTTACTCTATCAAAGTAGTGCTTTCTGAAAGGAATGAACCCAATCTTCTTATCACATTCAAGTTTTACCTATTGACCCTTCATGCAAACTTATGTTGGGAGTGTAACATATGTTCTACCTAATGTCACGTGTTGCAAGTAACTTGTTTCCTTATTAGTCAGCACCGTAAATTGACTTGTTGTTTTGATCAGAGTAAACATTGCTATATGTTAGAAGAATAGTTCTAATGTACTAAGTATATAATATAGTGGTAAGAATTCTATGTTGTAGACTTAGAGAGTTGGGTTTTGAATCCCAGCAGCCACATTCAAACTCTTACCATGTTTCTAGATGTTGATTTGCAATTTCTTGATCATTAATTATTGCTTATTTTCTGCCTAAAAGGCGTTTATTCTATGATTCATGGCTGCGGATACATAGTATGTTACTATGAAGAATTTTAACAGAAAATGTCCAATAAACATTACGTTTAAAATAACTTAACAAGATGAATATGAATATCAGTTTAATATGTATTTGTTTTCCTTCTGGATGCTGAAAAACAACAAAAAGTTGGGTTAGTATAAGTATAATGAAAATTAATCATAAAGTGTACCAGTGGTCAATGCCACATATAGGTAACGTTTTACCGCTCATCCGATTGTTTAATCTCATAAATTCTTAGACCTGAAGAAAAACCATCCTTTTTTTTACGAAGTTGGTGACAAGGGATATGAGCAAATTTAAATCTCTCTCTCTCTCTCTCTCTCTCTCACTCTCAAAACTTAGGTTAACACAATCAATTACAATTTTAGCCCTATGCTAATGCAACCAAAAACGTTTGCAGATTGGTTTGAATTCTGTTTACATTCCGTGAAATAGTAATTGTAATAGGGCACGGAGTTGTATCCTGTGGAACATGTATTGCAGCATACAATT
This sequence comes from Pelargonium nanum, assembly GCA_036897485.1. Classification (NCBI taxonomy): domain Eukaryota; kingdom Viridiplantae; phylum Streptophyta; class Magnoliopsida; order Geraniales; family Geraniaceae; genus Pelargonium; species Pelargonium nanum. The sequence continues at coordinate 4,594 of JAYMTF010004414.1, read as the reverse complement.
AATTGGTTATTTGGATAAATGTTGTTTTGTTTGTGTACTGGGATAAACGAGCTCTCAAAGCGATTTTTTATCTGCCAATTAAAAATCGGATTATTTATTTATTTATTAATTCCAAGTGCAAGAATTTCAATTTCCATGAAGTTGACACTTTTTCTTTTCTTTTTTGAACTCTAGAATTTAAACAATCATGTTCAAGTTAACATCTACCTGAGACTGAGCTTATGATTATTGAGTGCTCAAGCAAGCTGATAAATAATGCTAAGAATATATTAACTTGAATACAGTTTGTAATATATTCTTTGCTCAACATTCACTGGTTAGTGTGTAACATAGCAATTCTTCTTATTTATTCATTTGTCTTGTTTTTTAGGTACCCCTGGAAGTGTACTATTTGGGAATGGTCCCTTGAAATAGATCATGAACTACCTTCTGTTGAAGATGATAAGGATAGGTTGGAGCTAAAATGTGGTGGACAATATGGGAGATGATCAAAATGATTTGTGTAGTGGTGGAGTGATTGAAAATATGGTTGATGTGGTGGATGGAGTACATAACAGAGTTGGTGGGGTCATCAATTCTCCTAAAGGTGATGTTGTCGGTTTTGATGGGGATGCAGACTTTGAGCCAAGAAATGGCATTGAATTTGAATCGCATGAAGCAGCATATTCCTTCTATCAAGAATATGCAAAGTCTATGGGATTCACCACCTCAATAAAAAACAGCAGGCGTTCAAAGAAATCAAAAGAATTTATCGATGCCAAATTTGCATGCTCCCGTTATGGAGTTACACCGGAATCAGATAGTGGAAGTAGTCGGAGACCGAGTGTGAAAAAGACAGATTGCAAGGCCAGCATGCATGTGAAGAGAAGGCCAGACGGGAAGTGGATTATTCATGAATTTATAAAGGAGCATAATCATGAGCTTCTACCTGCTTTGGCATATCATTTCAGAATCCACAGAAATGTGAAATTAGCTGAAAAAAATAATATTGACATTTTGCATGCTGTAAGTGAACGAACAAGAAAGATGTATGTTGAGATGTCTAGACTGTCTGGTGGGTTTCGAAATGTTGGACCTCTTATGACTGATGTAAGTTATCAGTTCGATAAAGGTCGGCACTTGGCTCTAGACGAGGGGGATGCCCAAGTTATGCTCGAGTATTTTAAGCATATCCAGAAGGGTAATCCTAACTTCTTCTATGCAATAGATTTAAATGAAGAACAACGACTAAGAAATTTGTTCTGGGTTGATGCTAAAAGTAGGGAGGACTATACTAGTTTTAACGATGTTGTTTCTTTTGATACAACTTATATCAAAAGCAACGATAAGTTGCCGTTTGCACCTTTTGTTGGGGTGAACAATCACTATCAGTCCATGTTGCTTGGATGTGCATTGGTTGCAGATGAGACTAGATCGACGTATGTTTGGCTAATGAAGACATGGCTAAGAGCAATGGGCGGGCAAGCTCCAAAGGTAATTATAACTGATCAAGACAAGTCCCTTAAGACAGCCATTGAAGAAGTATTCCCAAATTCACGCCATTGCTATGCTCTTTGGCATATATTGGAAAAGGTCCCTGAAAGTTTTGCTCATGTGATTAAGAGACACGAACATTTTATTGCAAAATTTAACAAGTGCATTTTTAAGTCATGGACGGATGAGCAGTTTGATATGAGATGGTGGAAAATGGTCACTAGATTTGAACTTCAAGATGATGAATGGGTTCAGTCTTTGTATGAGGATCGAAAAAAATGGGTGCCAACTTTTATAGGGGATACTTTTTTGGCTGGAATGTCTACGATTCAGCGTTCAGATAGTATGAATTCTTTCTTTGACAAATACATTCATAAGAGGATTACTCTAAAAGAGTTTGTGAAACAGTATGGGACAATTCTACAGAACCGGCATGAGGAGGAATCTATAGCAGATTTTGATACATTGCACAAACAGCCTGCACTAAAATCTCCATCTCCTTGGGAAAAACAAATGTCCACGGTTTATACACATGCTATATTCAAGAAATTTCAAGTTGAGGTTTTGGGTGCAGTTGGATGCCACCCTAAGAAACTAAATGAAGATGGAACGACTGTGACTTTCAGAGTTCAAGACTGCGAAAAGGATGAGTATTTTATTGTGACATGGAACGAAACAAAGTCAGAGGTTTCTTGTTTATGCCATATGTTTGAATATAAAGGTTTCCTTTGTAGACATGCAATGATTGTTCTACAAATATGTGGTCTTTCAAGCATCCCGCCTCATTATATTGTAAAGCGATGGACAAAAGATGCAAGGAGTAGGCAATCAATGGCTGAAGGAACAGAACGAGTGCAAACTCGGGCACAACGTTACAATGATTTATGTAAACATGCCATTGAGCTGGGTGAAAAGGGGTCGTTGTCCCAAGAGAGTTACAATATTGCTTTTCGGGCACTTGTGGAAGCTCTGAAGAACTGTGTGAACGTGAATAACTCCAATAACAGTATTGCAGAATCAAGTAGCATTGCCCACGGTCTTCGCGAAGTAGAAGAAGAGCAATTGGGGAGCATTGCTAACAAAACAAGTAAGAAGAAGAATGTCAACAAGAAAAGAAAGGTTAGTTCTGACTTCTGACATTTTTACTACACAGCTACTTAAACAAAATCCATTTAATAAAATTCTAATTTTATAATTTTTATTTTTTTCGAGTTACAGGTACAATCAGAGCCTGATCTTATGCTTGTGGAGGCACAAGATAGCTTGCAGCAAATGGTATGTCTGATCCTTATTCTGGTTATGATCAGATAGTTATATTCTATGATAAAAGACTGCATTGATTGGAATGAGGATGGTACACTAATAGGATATTGTTTACTTTGTATGAATAAGACATAATCCCTCTGTTTTCCCCCCTTTAATTATGTTTTGTTATTGCCAACTATGAAAATGTTCGTGCATGATGCATACAATATTATTTGAACAATAATATTAATAATTTGATTTTCAATTTTGTATTTGGTTGTAGGACAATCTAAGCTCAGATGGAATAGGCCTGAATGGGTATTATGGCACTCAGCAGAATGTGCAAGGACTGGTATTACATATTATGATCTTGGACTATTTAGAAGCCTAGATATACTGGCTTCAAAAGTAATATCTTTTGGAAAAAGGTCTAATTTAGTCCCTGAACTATCCAAAACGTGTCGATTTAGTCCCTGAATTATCAATCGAGCCAATTTAGTCCAAAGGTTATCCAATCGTGTCAATTTAGTCCAAATGTTTTCAGAAACTGTGTCAAATCAGTACATTCCGTCAAATCTATGGACGGAATCCGTCAAATAAAATATTACACATAAGCAGGAACTAACGGATTACGTCCATGGATTTGACGGAATGTCATGATTTGACACGGTTTCTGAAAACATTTGGACTAAATTGACACAATTGGATAACCTTTGGATTAAATTGACTCGATTGATAGTTCAGGGACTAAATCGGCACGTTTTGGATAGTTCGGGGACTTAATTGGACATTTGGACCTTTCTCCATATCGTTTTTTCAGCCATATTGTTCTTTAACTGGTGCTGATTACAGGTACAGTTGAACCTAATGGAGCCACCCCACGATGGTTACTATGTCAATCAACAGAGCATGCCGGGATTGGTAAGCCCATTCTGAAGTTTTGACCATAAAATACTCGTGCACGCGACAATTGCCTGAAAGTCTTAACTTTTTTACTTGGCTTGTGTACTTAAAGGGACAATTGAATTCGATAGCGCCTGGCCATGATGGTTTCTTTGGGACTCAACAAAGCATCCATGGGCTGGTATGAAGTTTAATACCTGATATATTGTAGATACATCGTATTAGTTGAACATATTCTGACAATGGATGTCCTAACGGTACTTTCACTGTTATAGGGACAGCTGGATTTTCGTCCTCCTACTAGTTTCACTTATAGCTTACAGGTTTGCTTGCTTGCATCAATGCACATAAACAGTTTTCTGTTTGCTCGGACTAACAGTTTTGGGTTCTCCATTGTAATTGCAGGACGAGCCCCATTTGAGATCCACCCAATTGCACGGCAGTGCTTCAAGACACACATAAGCATGAACGATATTATGGGAAGTGGTTCCTGCAATACTCGCTTCCTTTGTATATGATCTTGTTGTGTGTTTCAAATTTTTTGTAAGATGTGTGTGCTTTATAGATTGGAAAGTTTACTAACAATAGCAATGTAGAATTCACATGCTTTATTTTGTTTACATGGATTCAGCTTGTTGTACTTTTGCCTGAATGAATCAAATTACATTTGCAGCTTTAAGTATTCCGAGCGCTTTACTCCGACCTCTACGTTGAAAAATATACTTGGGTCAAAGTATGAGTTGTCATACACAAATCAATATGGCGCGAGACACAACATATTACATCTTATGCAATACCTCACTCACGTCTAACTCACTTGACTACATAAAAATTTAGTGTTGTGTGCGCAGGACTTTATGTGCCACAAGGTGATTTAAGGTAGATATGACAACTCAGATTACAGATTGAATTCAAATTACTCCCTCCGTCCCAAAATGAGTGTCATGTTTCTATTTTTTGCAAAAATTAAGGA
>JAYMTF010004413.1:0-13194 GCA_036897485.1 Pelargonium nanum | reverse complement strand
GAGCTTAGGTTGAAGAAGAAGGGTAAAGTCAAGGGCATTTTGGGGTTTTCAAAAAAAAAAAAATTGATCATGTGCTAGGCACATGACCAAAAAGTGTCATTTTTCGTCAAATATAACTGACGGAACAAACTTTGAAAACCATAGGGTAATAAATAGTTCAAAAACAAACCAAAAGGGTGCCAAGTGAAACGGAAGCTTACTATAAGGGGTGAAACTGTAATTACCCCTATAAGTTAATTTTCATGGTGCTCGAGTGATGCAACGTGTATAAAAAAAGGAAAATAGTTTAACTGAATAATACTTTATATTTCTGATATCTGAAAACAGAATGAGAAGCCAATTTATAGACTCTTCAGTAATTGTATAATTATAGTTTACAAATATTGAAGAGTTGTGACTTTTCTAACTTTACAGTTTAGTCCAAGAATGAAATACAGATAATAAAAAAATAAAATAAATTGTTTCAAAAAAAATAAAAGTAAAGTAAAAGAAAAATATTTATTAAATATGAAAATTGAAAAAAAATATTAAAAACAATTTGAAGGCCTAAACGACCTTGGATGACTAAAATATGAAGACAACACAACTTACTAGTGTGTCTTGTTTATTTCGTCGTTTTTCTTCAACCTGTTAAATTTCAAGCGATTCCGACACAGTTTCTGACTTTTACAGCTGTTCCTACATCATCGAAGAAGCCAATATTGTTGTGTGAATTAGTTCAAAGTGTCTTTAGCGGCGCATGAGGAATGATTAGGGGCTTTCGAATGAACATTCCTTAAGTTGAAAAAATGAAGGGTTAAATGTTTTAGGACCCTTTGGACTCGTTTTTTATTTATTGAGTTGGCCCCTACATTCAGATTTCCGTTGTCTTGGTCCCCGAATTTTAATATTTAATTCCCTGATACTTGTTGTAGCCGGTTAACCCATGCCGCGTAACCAATTTTGCCACGTAGGCAGGCCACATCGGAGTCCAGCATGGCAAGTAAAAAAAGGTGTTTTACTCCTCCCCTCTCCTCCGCAAAACGACAGAAGACGGTTCGTTTTTTTGAAAGACCAAATAGCGAAACAACACCGTTTTGCGGAGGAGAGGGGAGGAGTAAAACACGTCGTTTTACTTGCCATGCTGGACTTCGACGTGGCCGGCCTACGTGGCAAAACTTGTGACATGGCATGGGTTATCCAGCAACAACAGGTTAAACAGCTAAAATCTAAATGTAGGGGCAATTCAATAAAAAAACAAACAAGAAACATTCAACCCAAAAATGAATTGCATTTTCTTTCATTCCATTCCATTGTGTAGCTCCAAATGTGAAATTGAATTCGAAATTCCAGACTCACACATGCCGCAACACGCTCGTGGCGAAGATGACGGTTAGACATAGGACTCACGATCGACAACCCTCCATCGCCGACGACTCTTCTGATTCCGATTCGACCATCCCTAACCTGCTGACGTTTGTAAGTTTTGTGTCAATAATTCAATATTATGTTGTGCTGCACTGGCTGTAATTACCTGATAATTCAATATCATGTTTGTGGAATCTGGTATAATTTCTGTTTATTTTTGGGTGTAATTTGTTGTTTGTGGCAAATTCAACAAATTTTGGCTGTTCAGTGCTATTGCAATTGATGCTTAATGTTGGTGGAAATTGGTATAATTTCTGTTTGATTTTTGGGTAGAATTTGTTGTTTGTGTGAAATAAAAAAATTGTGGCTGTTGAGTGTTGCAATTTATTTATTTTGTCTAACTACAAATTAGTAGTTGCATTTGATGCTTTTGCTGAATATGAATTTGTAAAGTAAAACATATTTGAAACTAGAATTTGGTGTCCATTTGGCATTTGCTCAAGCTTCCATGTAAGTGGATGTCCCAAGCACTCCCTGTGAAGCCTTCATTGGAGCATTACAAATTGAAACTAGTTTGAATCAATCAATTCATTTTTCTTAGTGTAACTACAAATTAGCAATCACAATAGAGTGAGAAAATGAAAGAATAGATTATAGAATCCACATTGACTTAATGCTTTTGAAAGAGACTTGAAATCTGCCGTCTGAATATATTATAAACGTTTGTTGGACTTTGAAGTTTGAATGTTGTTTCTATTTTCTATTAGTTTAGCTCATTTGTTGTCAATGCTATTTTATTTATAGACTTTTATATTTGTTGGATTGATTCATTGTTTCTAAATTAAGAGGTGATTTGTTTGTTTGTGTTGCACTATGAAAGATCCTAAATTAAATTAAATGAATTAAAAGGTGATTTGTAGTTTGACATTTTAAGTCAGCGAATTAGTTTTTAATTTCAACATGGAAAATTGTTGCATCTTATAGAATTTAAGATTGTCATAGTATTGTTGGAACTTGAACGTTGTTCCAATTTTTTTTGAAAGTAAACATTGTTCCAATTTTAAATTTGAAGAAGTTTTATTTGTTTTTCTTAAATGCAAAAATTCCAAAATCCGCTCCGGTCCTACACATCTCCGGCCTGGTCTGGTCCCACACCGAAGTCAAACCCTATATACTACACTACAACAAGCTTCAATGGGTTCAGCATGCAATTTGGTGGTTGCTGTTCTGTAATCTGTATGCACTCTTCTTTAGAAGACTTAGTGTAAGAGAGTAGCAATAAATATAAGAGCATCCAAGAAATACCTGACAAAACTCAACTATCTACCTACGTACGTAGAATTGATTACAGACAACAACTTCATTTTGAAAACTAAAAAAACACAAATATTTGGTCTTTTCCACGCGCTTTCATTGTTAGTTGCTCGTATAAAATGTATGAATTCATCTACCAAATAGCAAAGAGCAACAATGATAACCATAAGAGTTCTTGTTTGTAGCGTGCAGTTGTTGCTGTTGATCACTCTGCTGTTGCCATGTTGTGGGCGTGCACAAGATTCTGCAGCCACCATAAGGGTTGGACAATCTCTCACCGCAGGCGATGCCAAGGCCAATCCATGGCTCTCTACTCCCAATCAAGAATTCGCCTTCGGCTTCCGCCCCCTCGAAAATGAACAACTCTTTGTGCTTGCCATTTGGTATAACAAGATTCCAGACCAAAACATAGTCTGGTATCCAAAAAGAACCAAGCCCGCGCCAACAGGATCCAAGCTGGACCTCAATGTAGACCGCGGATTTGTGCTCACTGACCCCAATGCTGAGGAGCTATGGACATCCGATTCTGATGTGACTGCTGGTGGAGTCGCTCATGTTGCTATTTTGAATGATACAGGAAATCTTGTGATCCAAGGCACAAGCTCTCAAAACCTGTGGGAGAGCTTCAACAATCCTTCCGACACCATGCTTCCTTCCCAGATACTACAAAAACGAGGGACTTTTCTTTCTTCCCGGCGTTCCGAGACCGACTTCTCTCTGGGAAAGTATCAGCTCCGTTTGATTGGAGAAGGGAATCTGGTGCTCAACACCGTCAATTTACCTACTGAATTCCCATACGACGCTTATTACCACAGCGACACTGTGAGTGACAATGTGTCCATTGCAGGAAACCAGGCGGTGTTCAACGAATCAGGGAGCTTCTATGTGTTGAGAGGTAACAATGAAAGAGTGCGCATCAAAGAAGACCTTCCGGCAGCAGAGTTTTATCTCAGAGCAACTCTCAATTTTGATGGTGTGATTACCATGTCTTATTTCCCCAAGAACGCCACTGGTACAACTGATGGAAACTGGTCCACCTTGTGGACTATACCAGACAACATTTGCACAGCTATTGGTGGAGATCTTGGCACTGGTCCTTGCGGATACAACAGTGTGTGCCGCATTAGTAACGACAGGCCAGTGTGTACATGCCCTCAACACTTTTCTCTTCTTGATGAAAATGATCCGTATGGTGGCTGCGCGCCGGATCACCCCGTGTCCTGCGAACCGGATGGGACGGTATATGATGTTGTGCCGCTGATGAATGCTAATTGGCCAACTTCTGATTACGAGCGGCTTACGCCTCTTAACATGGAAGACTGCAAACAATCTTGCTTGCAAGACTGTCTATGTGCTGTAGCTGTGATTGGAGGCAATGATTGTTGGAAGAAGAAGCTGCCACTTTCCAACGGGAGGGAGGAATTGGTTGGGTCCAGGGTTTTTATTAAAGTAAGGAAAAATCCCATCCCTGATCAAGGTCCTGGTTTGGGTGGAAAGAATCAGGATTCTTTGATAATTGTCATGTCAGTCCTCTTCGGGAGCTCGGCTTTTATCAACTTGGTCCTTCTTTTGGTCATGTGTATGGGAGTTTTCTTCATCTACAACAAGAGGTTCGCAAGATCTGACCGCGGAGAAACTATAGTGGAGAGCAATTTGCAGTCCTTTACCTACAAGCAGCTTGCAGAAGCTACCAATGGTTATAAGGAAGAATTGGGAAGAGGATCCTTTGGCATTGTCTATAAAGGGAAAATACACCATATGGGCTCCAAGATTCCTATTGCAGTCAAGAAACTGGACAGAGTTTTACAAGACAGCGAAAAGGAATTTAAAGCTGAAGTGAATGTGATTGGCCAAACACATCACAAGAATCTAGTAAGACTGCTCGGTTTCTGCAATGAGGGACAGAACCGTCTGCTGGTATACGAGTTCTTGAGCAATGGCACTCTTGCGAGCTTGCTTTTCGGGGACTTGAAGCCCAGTTGGAACCAGAGAACCCAAATTGCGCTGGGGATTGGAAGAGGACTTGTGTATTTGCACGAGGAATGCAGCACTCAGATCATCCATTGTGACATAAAGCCTCAGAACATACTTCTTGATGACTACTACAATGCTCGGATTGCTGATTTCGGTCTGGCCAAACTTCTGATGCTGAATCAGAGCCACACTCACACTGCTATTCGAGGAACCAAAGGGTACGTAGCACCCGAATGGTTCAGGAACATGGCGATTACTGTGAAGGTGGATGTGTATAGTTTTGGTGTGTTGCTGCTAGAGATTATTTGCTGCAGGAGAAGTTTGGATATGGAGAGTGGAGGAGCGGAGAAGGTGATTCTTAGCGATTGGGCTTATGATTGCTACCGAGGAGGCACGCTAGATGTTCTGGTTGGCAGTGATGAGGAGGTGATGAGTGACATGAAGAGGCTGGAGAGGTATGTGATGGTGGGAATTTGGTGCATCCAAGAAGACCCATCTCTAAGGCCAACCATGAAGAAGGTTATGCTGATGCTTGAAGGAATAGTTCAAGTTTCTACTCCTCCATGTCCTTGCCCATATAACATGTCCACCTGAGTGGTTTTACAACTTGCAGTAACTTCATTTCTATTTTGGTTCACTCCAAAATTGCAACTCATTTATGTTTAGATACTGGTTTTCATAACAAACATATTTGTAATGTATATTCTTGATTTAGTACTTTGAGTTTAGGCGTCATTGTTCTTCTATAATTGCTTGTAAACTTAAATAAATGTAGCAGAACCCACTTGTGTAAATAATATATGATAGAAAATGTTAGCCATGTGCACAACTCTTCAGCTCTTCTTTTTCTCATGCGTCCTACATCGCTTATAATAGTCACTTACTGTTGGTTAATATAAGTTTTGGATAGCTGTTTGTTTTGTCCCTTTGTGGACATCTGATAAAATTGGAACGATACAGAGAAGATTAGCATGGCCCCTGCGCAAGGATGACACGCACAAAATCGAGAAATGGTCCAACTTTTTTTTCTTTTCACTCTCCACTCTGCTAGGGTTTGTTTCTGCTCTGGGATTGTGTTGTGTCACCATTTGTTTTCCTATAATTTCTTAACTTAAATCTGGCCATTATTCATTCATGTGGAATCATGAACTGATGATTCATGTAAGCTTGAATCAACTAGTTTCAAAATTCACTGACCTCCTGTACAAATCAGATGTTCTCATGAAACTGATAAATCAACTTCAGGCAAGTAGCTAATTTTTTTTGTTTTATTTTATTTTATAAAGATCATTGCTCTTTTATCTGACAGATCTCCCTAGTTTTTTCTATATGTTAATGGTTAGCTTAGCTGTACTAATTTAGGTTTTGGAAATTTTTTGGGGATTGTAGTATCTTGTTCCACAAAATGGAAAAGCTTTGTACTTTCCCTAGTGAGCTGTGCTGTGGAAGGATAAGATTGAAGAAAGGCAACGGTCATAAAGCCTGAGTATTAAGGAAGTGGGTGCGACACCGTTTCAAGGAAGTAAAGAGGGAGTTTAATGAAACGCAGCGTTTAGGTCCAAAGTTAGGAAATGTTACTGGATGTTGTCGTTTTGAGTCATCTTCTTCAATTAGCTGTGTTGCTGTTAGTTAGTTAGTTGGTTAGAACAAGAATTGATCCTGTAACAGAGTATAAAAGGTAAACTGTACAATTCAGAAAGATCATCGAATAAGAAAATTCCCAAATTGATCATTTGATCTAGGTCTCTGTCAAGAGAAGTGTGTGTGAGTGTGTCCTTTTGTGATTTTCCGAACAGTTGTGCAGTGACGATCACTGCAAGCTGCAGCTCGATCGAGCTTATAACCCTTCTCGTGGAAGTGACTCGTCAACATGGAGGCGAACTTACTCGTAACTCTGCAGTGTTGAGCTGATTGGTTTGTTGGTTATGCCCTTAAAGTGCCAAATTTGCTACTGCTATTTCATTTTATATGTACTGATGATATATTTTTGCATGGAAAAGAATGGGAAGATGAAACTGATTTGAAAACCATATATATCCTCTGTCTCGTATGGTTGAATGACATTATATTGTTGCCAAGCTTAGGGCATATAATATTTTTCACCGATTGTCTTGTAGCATATAGGGAGGAAATCAACATTCTGGCTAAAGCTAGCATCCACAGTTGTCAACTTGTCATTAAGAGTCAAGTTTCATAATATGAAGACAATGATGCTAAATTGCACAAAAAACAGAAGAAAAAAAGGCATACCTTACTATTAGTCAGAAACGTCAAGGTAACGTTGTCTTATTTTTCCTTGTTTTAATGTGCATTGATGTTCTTCTGTTTACAGGTCCCCTTGAAGTCATTTTCATTTGGTTAGATTTGAATATTCCACTCTATTAATAACTATATTTTCCAAATGAACCTTACAGGAAGCAGCAGCAACTAAATGGTTGAACAAGTCAATGTGAGGTAGTCTCTACACCATGAAAATGATATATACCAATGTTTTTATTTCAAACTTCAAATGCCTAATCTTCCACAATGACCATGGACCATTTGTTTTCTCTGATGATAATGTCTTACTAGTATTTCTATTGAAGAGTCCTTGTTCCTGCAAATGATTTTACTCATTTTTATTTTTGAATATGAATCAAGTCAATGAAACTAAGTCAACATCTTGTTTTCTATATTGTGTGTAGATGGATACTCATAATCTGAGAAGTACTCAAGTATATTATCAAAGCATATGCTTATGAAATGATCTTCATATTCTTGTCTTCTTTAACTTCCAAGATTATGGTTCAGATCATCTTTACACTTTGTTCATAAATTGTCCTTCATGTTCACAGCTCTTAATTAATCAGCTCCAGAAAATTGCTTTCCTTTAAACATCATGGCCTTTTCTCTACCATACACTCTCTGCTTCTTAAGCCTCCTAATGTTGCTGCCATTGTCTGCTTCAGCTCAAAGTTACCGTAACGTGTCCTTGGGATCGTTCCTCACTGCAGATAATACTAATTCCTCCTGGCAATCCCCTTCAGGTGAATTTGCTTTCGGTTTCCAGCAAATAGGAAAGAGAGCTTCTTGCTAGCCATCTGGTTCAACAAAATACCCGAGAAAACCATTGTTTGGTCAGCTAACAGAAATGAAATAGTGCAGAAAGGATCCAAAGTTGAGCTTACCTCTGGTGGGCAGCTCGTTCTCAGTGATCCCGAAGGTGGAGAAATATGGACTCCTGGCACTGCTGGTACTGGAGTTGCCTATGCAGCCTTGCTGGATACTGGAAACTTTGTTCTTGCAGGTCAAGATTCTGGTTACTTGTGGCAGACTTTTGATGAACCAACCGACACGCTGCTTCTCAAATTACTCGAGTGGAAGATTCCAGTTTGTGCTTCAAACTGATGGAAATCTGGTGCTTTACACTAATACTTTCCCATTGGAAGCAAATAATTTTGCATATTGGACAACACAAATTTTTGGAAGTAACTTTCAGCTGGTGTTCAACCAGTCAGGCTACCTGTATGTGACTGCAAGGAATGGAACCATAATCTCTATGGTATCATCTGATGTAGCTTCAATGAGTAACTTCTACCAGAGAGCGGTCATCGAGTACGATGGAGTTTTCAGGCATTATGTGTACCCAAAGACTACTGATTCAAGTTCTGGAAAATGGCCAATGTCCTGGTCTCCTGTGGTGACCTTGCCATCAAATATATGCACAAGAATTAGGCAGGATACTGGAAGTGGAGCATGTGGGTTCAATAGTTACTGCAGACTAGGAGATGATAAGAGACCAATTTGCCTGTGCCCACCTGAATACACCTTTGTGGATCCTAATGATAAGATGAAGGGATGCAAGCCCAACTTTGCTCTTCAAAGTTGCGAGGAAGGCGCGCAAGAAACCGATCCTTTCGAGTTCAGAGAGATGGTTAATACTGACTGGCCTCTGTCTGATTATGAACATTTTGAACAGGTGACTGAAGATTGGTGTAGACAGGCTTGTCTGAGGGATTGTTTCTGTGCTGTGGCCATTTTTCGATCCGGAAACTGTTGGAAGAAGAAAAACCCTCTCTCCAATGGACTGGTTGATTCTGGGGTTGGAGGGAAAGCACTGATAAAGGTAGGCAAAGGCAATTCATCAGTTTCTGGCTCATGCCTGAATCAGAAAAAAGACCAATCAGCTCTGATTCTTACAGGATCTGTGCTGTTGGGCAGCTCGGTTTTTATAAACCTCCTGCTACTTCTTGGAACCCTTTTGTTTGTTTTTTGCTTCAGCAAGAGAAGATCAAAAGTTTCTCAACAAAGTCAAGAAACGGTAGGCATGAATGCAAGAAGTTTTAGTTACAATGAGTTGGAGAAAGCTACTGATGGGTTCAAGGAAGAGTTGGGTTGTGGTGCCTTTGGAACAGTCTACAAAGGGGTCTTAGAATATGAAAGCAAAACACTTGTTGCAGTTAAGAGGCTGGACAAGATGGTGAGCGAAGGCGAGAAGGAATTTAAAACAGAAGTGAGCACGATCAGCCGGACAAATCACAAGAACTTAGTGCAACTCCTTGGATTCTGCACGAGGAACAAAACCGGCTTCTTGTATACGAATACATGAGCAATGGATCTTTAGCAGATCACCTCCTCGGCGAATCAAGGCCTAATTGGTGCAAAAGGATACAAATTGCTTTTGGAACTGCACGGTGGCTACTTTACTTGCACGAGGAGTGTAGCAACCAGATCATACATTGTGACATCAAGCCTCAAAATATACTTCTTGATGACTCCTTTGGCGCGAAGATCTCAGACTTCGGATTAGCCAAGCGCTTGAAGGCTGATCAGACTCGAAATATTACTGGAATCAGAGGAACGAGAGGATATGTCGCGCCAGAATGGTTCAAAAGCATGCCAATTACAGTTAAGGTGGATGTTTACAGCTTTGGCATCTTGTTTCTTGAGCTCATCTGCTGCAGGAGGAATTTTGAAGCGGACGCAGATGACGAAACTCAGATGGTTCTTGCAGATTGGGCTTATGAGTGCTACACAGATGGTGCACTGCATCTGTTGGTAAAAAACGACGACGAGGCATTGGGTGACATGAAGAAAGTGGAGAAGTTTGTGATGATTGCAATATGGTGCACTCAGGATGATCCGTCGCTGAGACCTACGATGAAGAAAGTCACACAGATGCTGGAAGGAGCTGCTCAGGTACCTGTTCCTCCAGATCCATCCACATTTATGAGTGTTGTTTCATATAATTAGGTCAGTTGTTTTCAAGACTCAATGCATCTAATATGCTTGTCAGTAGTATATATATATATATATATGTAATGTGACAGAAATCTATATCTTTGTTTATGAATGATAATAAGATGAGCAACAATATCTGCTGATTTTGTCCTTCCTGATTCATTATGCATTCTATAGAGAACATGATCTTAGCAGAAAACCTTATCTTTACACTTTATTCAGATACAATACTCAGATGATTTTTATAACACAAATCTCCAAATCTTACATAAATCTTGGTAGTTATGGAAAAAGAAGTGCCTATTACAAAAACTCAAGTCCAAGAGACCAAATCAGGCACATTATGCTGGAAGGATCTGCTGAGATCTTTGTTCATCCAAATCCATAATCATATTTCAGTTGAGTCCAAATCGTTGCTTCTAAGTATACGTTGTGCGCGTTTTAAGGATTTGATGAATGTATAGTCATTGCATGTACTATTTGCTTCACTCCTTCTAGGACATTAAGTATCAGTTTACAGAAGTTCAAATAACAGTGGTAGCACAATTGAAAAAAGAAGAAAGGAATAGTCATGGTAGATGTTCCATAATAGCATGAAGTTTAGCAAGTTCTGCAGATTCATCAATTTAGGACATCAAATCAAAGAGAACATCTTTTGAATCTTTATGTTGTGATAATTATTCAAATGAACCTTAGATGAAGCAGTAACTAGATATGCACATGTCCTCAATCCATTTAAACCTCTAAGTATTGGAAATATCTAGAGACTAGAGTACAAAAAAAGACTCAAAACCAGAAAAGAAGAATGTTTTCCTAGTACCTATTGGCAATTTAGGTGGGTTCTTAAAAAATCAAAATCAAATTTCAAATCAGAAGATACTAATTTTAATCTCAGGTTAGGATGGTGCGTGCCAAGGCTATAGACTCGTTGAATACATCAGTGTAGCGAGCGTGCAGCCCATAACATGTAAGGGCATCACAGACCTGTTATTGCCTCAAACTTTTTGGCCCTACCCCGCCATAGTCCCTCTAAGAAGCTGGTCGTGGAGGGTCACCTCCACATACCTAGTTAGCAGGCTGAGGTCTCATTCGTTAACGGAAATATCCAGACAAATCGCTCCACCAACTAAGAACGGTCATGCACCACCACCCATACAATCAAGAAAGAGCTCTCAGACTTCCAAACTTGCCTTGTTTATATTGCCTCCCCATGTAGTATAAGTGGAAGCCCAAACCATTATATTGTAGTCCATTTGTAGAGTAAATTCTCTTACTTTATTTATTTATTTTTTTTTTTTGTAATGAATGGACTCTTACTCTAGGCTAATGTCCTATAAAAATCTATAATAGGCAGTATAAAATATTATTATTAAAATGTGAGCGAACTCAAAAACTCTTTGAAACGTATTGAAATTGAAAAAATTAGAAAACTTTCTCCATATTGACCCTTCTCTCCATTCTCCAACTTCATGAGTATAATGCTTTGAGGCTTTTGACAAGAGTTGGGGTCAAGATTGCAGTGGTTGCTTCCACATTAATCTATTGAGCTGTTTAATATTTTAGACCCACACGAGCAAATTGTTCCCAACCTATCAACAACTACACTACACTAGATATGTTTCCATGTGAATGCAAGCTAAAACCTTTTTTCAGAAAAACCACAAACACAACAAAACTATTATTATCAAATTTTAATGCAATTACATTTTTAGAAACTCGAATTCAAAATTTTAATTTAAGATTTTCAACAAGTGAATAAAATGAAAATCAGCAACATACTCTTAAATAAAATAAAATCACTTGACAAAAAATAAAATAAGTCTTGAAATATTGCAATTATAAAATCCTTAGAGAACACAGTATAAAAACATTTTAGAGTAGACCAACCTCTCATCCACTTTTCTATTATCTATATGATGGCCATTACCAATAAATAAATTAAAAAGGTGTGTAATTGTGTATATATAAAAATGACATGTGGCTTTGGATTTGATTTCCTTATTAATAGTCAAAGCCTATGAAGTTCTTACCAAAAAAAAAAAAAAAAGCCTATGAAATTGGTTGGAGTCCTACTACAACTCTAATAACACCATCACTTAAATATATTGCAGCTGCCTGTACTTTTATTTCTCAAATACGTGTTGCACTCACACATTTTTTTCTCAAAATATAACTGGGAATTCATTAGCATTTGAATCTGTCAAACTTGATTATAATCTAGCAGGAGCCAATGCTGATTGAGGGCTTGTTCTGGAACTCTACACCACCTCCTGCAGCTTTCTTTTAGTAGTACTACAAAGGATATAGACGATGTTCACAGGAGAAAAATTGTTTGGCTATTTTAACAAACAATAGACTTTTTGCTCAATTTCTCTTGCAGAATTTCTGTGGGAGCTGGTTTTCCACAAGAGGAAAAATGGTTAGAGTAGGATCCAAAAGGAAGAGAGATAAATTAATGGGCTCCCATTTTATCCTTACTGTGTCCTTGTTAAATTACATCCACATGCCCCTAAACCAAAACAAGTCATGAACTAAAATCATCACAAAATAATAATCAACTTTCACAGCCATGGAAATATCAGTTCTGTTAAAAAATGGAAAGTTGTAGAAAAACAAATTTTAATCTTTGTCTGAGATTGAAGAAAGTTTTTGTAGAATCTAACATGTATATTCACATTTACAATATGATCAAAACTATCATTGACAATTTATATGTTGTTGGTTTTGATCAATGCTCGTTGTGATTTGTTTGTTGATTTGTCGATATATATGTTTGATGTAACTGTATATTGTGAAGTTGTGGTGGATAAGTTCTTAAATATTGTATATTTTCTTTCACCTAAATTCATTTTGTGTACATTGTTATCATTGTAAATTTGTAATGTTCCTTATTATCCATAAATGAAGAACTAAAATTCAACTTCAAATCAAACTTGTGACCCAGAATTATTACTTGAGGACATTTTGGTCTTTACAACATTTCAAAATACCTTTCACCCTATTTTTATCAAACAATAATCTCATAAAAATACATTTTCAAACCTCTATCACCATAAAATTTTACCAAATAATATACTAAATATCTATTGAAACTTATATACCTTTTACCTTCTTTTATCAGGTAGACCTTTTAACACCCAAGCTACTAAACAAGCACTGATCCTTTGATTTCACTAAGAATTAGCTAATTATAAGTAGCTTCGATAATTTATTTTCAAATAATCCTAGGAAAAAAGTATGTGGTTGGTAATTTTTTTAGGAATACATACATACATACATATATATGTATATATATATATATATATTATGAATTGTGTTTTTTTTCTTTTTACTTAGATA
>JAYMTF010004412.1:0-13195 GCA_036897485.1 Pelargonium nanum | reverse complement strand
GATCCTGTTGAGGATCTCGTATTTGGCGGTGATTTCGGGTCGGGTGTGGATGCTCCAGCTCTTCGATGGGGCCTCCATGGAAGGAGATGATCCGGACCGAGTCGAATCGGTGAGAATGAGAGAGAATCGGAGGGTTTTTGGTGCTCTGTGGATATGGAGGAATTTTTGTTGTTGTTTTCAGTTTTTACAGTTTGCTTTGGGATTGGAGAAGAAGATGAGTGTGAGGTGGTGTCTAAATTACGGAAATGCCATTTTGGAATTTGGAGGATACAAATTTATTTCCTTTATTATTTAGAATATTTCACCTTTTTTTATGCCAATAGATATGTTTTTTATTAAAATGTTTCTATGGGTGGTGTCGACTTAATATGCATAAAAATTCGTGAAAAACCGACCAGTGTATTGTCGAAATGATTCAATCTCGACCAACATTAAGAAAATTTGCTTATATGAATTTAAAGGTTCATCTCGCGCACGCTGACATCATCAACATGAGTCCTAGCCACGCTCGTGGCTAGGACTTACGCGACATCGAGTCCTAGTTCATGCTCTCTCATTCACGCCCGTGGCTAGGACATGTCTATACCTCATCAACGCAAGTCTTAGCCACGCCAACCACGCTCGTGACCAGGACATGCATTGACCTCATCAACGGGAGTCCTAGCCATAGCCACCCAGGCACGCACGTGACTATAGCGTTATATTTTGTATTTGTTCCCTCTAATATTTTGAAAACTTTGATATTGCCCCCGCTAGTTTCAAAACTTTCATCATTGCACCCGTCAATTTCTACTAATACTTGAGTTTTGGACGGAATCTCCAACGAGTAGATATTTTGAATCCACCCGTGCTTAAAGACAAGTCTGTGCGGATGAATTAAACCAACGACCTGATAGTTATTCTACCAAAGACCTACTAAAGAAGCAATGCATTGAACTAAATATCTCAACATGGAAGACTAGGATTCATATGATGTGAAACATGTACAAATAGCCAAATAGAACCATCTGAATCCAACATAAAATTAAGGAAATGTAGTAGAGAACCAACAAAATTACATTTTCCTACAAAACCCATCTATTGAAACATAGTAATTTACATAGCAACATCAATCCATTTCTATCGAAAACGATTGTTCTCGATTCAAACTATGTTACGACAGTTTTAGTACACATGGACAAAATCGACTGTTGGGAATCTTTCGGTTCTTGAACCGTCCAATGCATAAGCAAAAACAACTGTCCGTTATGGAGTCAACATGTCTAATAAGCATCACAACCTCCACACACGAGACTCCTGCAGCCAATGAAAAAGCCATTTTCGGTAAATATAATGTCCTAGCATAGAGTTACGGGTTTTGGAGGTTGCATTTACAATGTACTAATCAGAATATAACGTTAATCATCACATTTTATAAGTTTTCTATCGCAAATCACTAAGAGAATAACCCGAGTAAACCATCAGAAGTTAATCCCCGCTGAGCTTCTTTGCGTTGCTATCATTTCAATATGACATTTTGCAATTGAAACAAGACGTATCGTGGAACCTATTGTCACATGTCTTCGTAAAGCCCCAATATTCCTTTAGTCCTAAGTTTAGTCTACCAGGACATCCTCGTAATATATCATACTACCTTTTCATACATAGGACAACGAACAAATAATATAATTGAGAGAAATTAATGTACGAACCCTATTGAGCAACCAGACCGTCCGTGCCTTTTCTTCCCGGGCATCTCCATCCTCCTCGGAGGTTGAATAACAACCTTAATTGCGGTATCAAACACAGCTTTCACATTCTGAAATATTAAACAGAAATCACCGTCAAGTAGCTTGAATAAACCAAATGTTTCAAAGAAAACAATATTCAAAGTAGAGCTGGCAGTTCGGGTTTTGGGTAAAGTTGGGTTGAAAAGGACCCAGCCTAATCCCGACCCGGTCCGGAAACTGATCGGGTTTCAAGTGCTTACATGTTCGGGTCTAAATTCCCGACTCTAATTAGAAGCAATCTGAATCCCGAATGCATTGGTCTAATAGTCTACCTGTTGGGTCTTCGAGCTGCACTCGATGTAAGCTGCAGCACCAATTTGTTTCCTCAGCTCCTCTCCCTGTTTTATTAGAACCCAAGCGAGTTTTTTTTAAACATTGAAGCAAATAGAGAAAAAAAGTTTATAGAACTTATAAGAATGTGTACCTGAGCGGATGTTATGATATTATTATAGCCCAAATGATCGGCTACAAATCCTCTGTCATCACGAAGATCTGTAGTTGATATAGAGTTAAATTGTGTGTATATCATTCACGAGCTACGATATGAAATGAGATTACAAATATGCCAAAACATGACCTACCAAGCTTCGTTCCAACGAGGACTATTGGAACATTGGGCGCAAAGCGCTGAAGTTCAGGCATCCACTGAGAACAAAAAGATGAAAGCGATACACTTTCTAGTTACCGATAATGCAAAATCTAGAAACCATTGAGATACAGTAGCTTGTATGTTGATGATCAAAACCCGTTTTTTTTTTCTTGGCTTCAAATAAGATATAACAGATGAAAATGATACTTTTAGTCACAGATAACGCAAAATTTCCATAACATTGAGCATTTGAGATGAGATAGCTCATAGGTTGATGATCATAACCCGGTTTTTTCTTGAATTTAAGACTGGAGGACATACTACATATAGAAAGATGAAAAATAATACTTCTAGTTACCGATAATGCAAAACTTAGAAGACATAGATACAATAGCTCTTAGGTTAATGATCATAACCCGACTTTTTTGTTGACTTCTAGTTGCCGATGATGCAAAATCTAGACAACTTTGAGATACAATAGCTCAAAGGTTCATGATCATAACCCGACTTTTTGTTGACTTCTAGTACCTGATAATGCAAAATCTAGGCAACATTGAGATACAATAGCTAATATAGATTGGTCATAACCCAAAATTTTCTAAACCTCGAGACAATATGATCATAAAAACCCACAAAAATGACCCAATTATCAAACCATGGGCACTGAAATGAGTACCTTCTTAAGAATATTTTCATAGCTTGCTCTGCTAATCAAAGAAAAAGTCAACACAAAAATGTCAGCTCCTCTGTAGCTCAGTGGCCTCAACCTGCTATAATCTTCCTGACCTTGAAACAAAAAACAACAAGTCAAGCAAAAAGGACCCAAAACTTCCAAATTACCAAACCAAACACTAGAAATCAATGAAAATAACATAATGAGCCAATTAATTACCAGCAGTGTCCCATAGCCCTAAATTGACAATGCTCCCATCCACAGACACATTTGCACTGAAGTTATCAAACACAGTGGGTATATAATCCTAATAACATCAAAATAACAAACAAAAATGAGTTTTATAAACCCAGGAAGATGAAGCTTGATCTTTTGAAGAACCAATCAAGGTATTGAAAAGAAGAAACCCCAAAAATAAAGAACTCAAAAATAAAGAAAAATACAGTACTTTACAGAGAAATACAGGTTTTTGAGAGATGGGTTTAAAGGAGCTCACAGTGTGGAGCTTGTTGCTGGTGTAGGAGATAAGCAAATGCAGTATCACCGAAAAAAGAGGGAAATATTTGATTTAAACCCAATAAAAGTTATTAAAAAGGTGATTTTTTGAAGGACCAATGTTAGTATTGAAAAAACCCATATGGAGAATTGACACAAGAACTCAGAAATGGATAAAAATACAGTCATTTACAGAGAAAGAGAGGTTTTTGTGAGATGGGTTTGAAGGAACTCACTTGTTGCTAGAGTAGAAAATGTTCAAATACAGAATCACCATAAAGAGAGAGTGATTGGTGATTTGAACTTTATAAAGGTTGCTAAAAAAGCTTATATTTTTAGAACCAATCTAGGTATTGAGAAAAACCCATGTAGAGAAATGACATAGGAACTCAAAAATGGAGGACAATACAGTAATTTACAGAGAAAGAAAGGTTTTTAAGAGATGGGTTTGAAGGAACTCACATAGGGGAACTTGTTGCTGGTGTAGCAAATGAGCATGCAGGTCTTGCCAACAGCTCCATCTCCAACTGTAACACATTTAATGAACCTGGAAACACTCATTTCTCAGTAAGGATTTCAAAATTTCTCTCTGACTGTTCCCTCCCACCAAGATGGAGTGTGCAAAGTTGAGTGAAATGAGCAACAAAGAAGCTGCACCAAGAGGAGGCTAAGGAGAGGAACAGTAGTAGAAGAAGAAAACAAAGACTGAGATTTGAGACTTCAGACAGGTGAGAGACATAAATATTGAAAGAATCAAAGAAACATAAAGGCCATACTTTATAGTTCTTGCAGCTAACATAAGCTATGGTTTCAAGACAAAAACATTATAAGAAAATAAAAGTGTTGTCCATCCCAAAATTTATGTGACAATATAACAACTCAATGTATATAATTTTTATTAGCAAACTACCAGTTTATAAGATGTTTTATTGATTTAGTGTATTGTGATTAAGTCATATTTATTTATAAAATATTGCTCGCAACAAAATAAATAAATACAAGAGTTTGTTTGATAAAATAGATTTCACTTTGCATGTTCACATTTGATTTTGTCCTAGAGTTTAATATTGAGAATCTCAATTTGCTTAAGGTACTATATCTTTGTTGTGTGGACAACACTTTAACCCTAAAGTAATGAAGATATAGGCTATGAAGGATGGCTATGAGAGCATACATTATACTTAAAAAAGACGGTCACAAGAAAACAAATTTATCTACGAACGAATCAAAACTCATATAAAATATTAACTACAATTATATACACGAACGAATCAAAACTTATAAAATGTAAACTATATATTATACCATGAACGATGGACCGGCATGTTAATTAAGTCTAATTAATATTTGATCGGTACTACCATGCCAACACATGGCGACAAACACAAGGAAAACCACAAAATACATTATTTAATTTAGGGCTAAAGTATTGATGATTCCAACTATTTAAGTGATAATTTAATTACAATTTAGATACATGTTATGCTTTTGTGTCTAAGGTTCTCAAATGCACAATTTTCACATCAATATGATACAGTGTTGACAATTTGAACTCAAACTGAAACTCAAATGTGAACTCAAACTGAAACTCAAATGTGCATTAATATTCGACCAAAAAAATTTGCGAGTTCCACATGAATCCAGCAAATTTTTTAGCCAACTTTGAGCAAACAAGCACATTTAAAATGTAAAATCTAACCCAACCCAAGCAGCAACGTGCAGCCTAAATGGACTCACAAGTCACACACCTTTCAGATCGGGTTAGGCCTTTTCAACCCAAAAAATACCCGACCAAAATCCAAATCGTCACCTCTAATCATCAAACACATGTGCATGTATTAAGAAAGAGTTTCCTTATTTTTATTTCAACCACAATACTTTTGAACAGAAGAGAATCCATAATTATCATCACATAACTAATGAAATCATAGAAACAAGAACTAAGATTTTAGAGAATTTGGAACATCACAAGTGCCAAACCCATCAAGATTTCAAAGAGCCTTGAGGATGTCGTCGGCGCTAGAGACTGTAAATTCTCCGCCGGTCTCAACGTTTGCAGCCTTCACCTTCAAGTCATCGATTAAGAGAGCAAACCTCCTTGAACGAGTGCCAAGCCCTTTCTCTGAAAGGTCGAGCTCAAGGCCAAGTGCATGAGTGTACTTCGCTGAGCCGTCAGCAACAAACTTGACATGCTTGTTCTCGGGGTAAGTTTTTGCCCATGCCTTCATCACGAAGGGATCGTTAACTGTGAACAAGAGTGAGACATGAAGTTAGGATAACAAGTTCCGCAAGAAGTACTAAGATATTGCATAACAAAGCTGAAATTAGGGTTCAAAGATTGAAGGGTTCATTTTCAAACAGACATGCATACAATTGATAGCACAAAGTTGTAATTATAAAGATAGCAACAAATATGGTCGAAGAGTGTTTGATATAGCAAAAGATCATAACAGAATGGACTAATATGGGTGAATGGTAATCAAATGTACAAATATGCACACAAGCTATAAGGTTCGATGGGACAAGTGACCAAAAAGATTTGAAAGTTTCAATTGCAAGTAATCATACAAATATTACATTAGTTTAAAGCGAAAAATGAGGTGTGACCCAGTCAACTAAATTACAATCTTAATATAAAATGATTGTTTATTTAAACATCCACTTCACCAAACTCTAATTTTCAAGTCTGACAAAGAGTGTTAACTTCAATAATCACATCAGAACACTCAAAATGTCACCTTCATATTGGCTCATTCTAGAACAATGAATGGCTTCAAAATCCAACACAACGACTTCTAAGTTCTAACACTAACCCTCAAAGCTCCAACAAAAACTAAATCAAAATTGTCCCTCTGCCCAAGTTTTCAATCCTACATCAATATGCTTTTACCAAACTTTATGCCCCATAATTTTAGGAAAAGCAACACATTAACCCTCTAATCTTAAAGATACCTATAATTTCACTAGAAAAACTATTTGGGATTCTCTATTTGTATTTCCTTCCACCACCCATCCTATCCAATGATATCTCCTATATTAGCTCAAGTGATATCATATACTCCCTCTTATCTTAATAATATTGCGATAATTCATGCATAACTAACAAAACCAAAATAAAAAAAGTGGATAATTATCTTAATAACATTGCCTATAATTATCATAATAATATATACTACTAGTTCCTCCCCAATAGAGTTCTCAAATATTGAGTTCAATCAAAACTGAAAATCTCTTTAGCAAGAGTCATGTATGAGTGCAAAATGATGGTTATCAAGCTATGTAACTCAAAAAATCTAACTTTTCATCATCTCCAATTTCAAGTCCAACATCAACGTCAACACAACACAACATATAGAAAATTTATAGCACCAAAAAAAAAAAAACTAAACTAACCAGATAGAAAATTTTTAGCATGAGCTGAGAATTATATATTACCACTAATGCAGATAATTTCATCAACGCCCTTCGATTTCAGCTCCTCCGCTTTCTCCACGAAGCCAGGAACATGCTTGGTACTGCCAAAAACACCCCCACAACCAACCAAAATTACATCAAAACCAACTCAAAAACTCCGCCACAATGGGGGCATAAGCGACAATTCACCACACACACTCAAACTGAAAAACATAAACATCAACCAATCTCCGATAGCCGGAAAAAGAGAATCTGTACCTGCAAGTGGGAGTGAAAGCCCCCGGAACTCCGAAAAGCACGACCTTCTTGCCGGCGGCGAGGGAGTGTACGGACACAGTCTGCATCTTGTCCTCCTCGTCGAAGAACGCGACGGTGCCGTCCGGCAAGGAGTCGCCGACCGCTATCGGAGCCATGGAGATCGGAGAAATGGAGACGGCGACGGCGACGATGCTGCGATGGTAATCTGATCGGACGGTGGAGATGAGAGCTGTGTGGTTGTTGATGGTGTGAGTGAGTGTATATATAGGGGTTGGGAGGCTTATTTTTCTAAGCTGGATTTGATAAAGTTTCGGGTCCGGGTGGGTCAAAGTGATCAGATGCATCGCAGGCGTTACCGGACAACCTAATGTTGCGTGTTATGTTTGCGCCACGTCAGGAGATTTGGTCAATGTTTAGGAGTTGACCGTCAGGTGGAGCTGACTTAGGTTTTGTTTGGGAACACTTCTACAGTTCTACGCCTGCAAAAGTTACTGCACACCCAATGATGTTGTGCCAAATCATAAAAAAATTCAGTTTTTTCTCTCTCTACTTTGCAATAATTGAGAAGTGAAAAAAAGCAAATATTTTTTATTTATTCTGACATAAGTAGAGAGAGAATACATATTCTCCACAATTTTGTAATTATGACTTAATATAATATTAATATAAATAATATAAAATATTTTTTTCTTACTTTTGTTACCAACAAAACCTAGTTCTATAAGTGCTTTTAAAAGCAAGTAGAAGTGTTCCCAAACAACCTCTTTGCTTGGTTGTTGATTTTTGTTAGGTTTTGGACCAACTTGGTATTTAGGAACTAGGGAGGACCTTGTAGTGTTGGACTTGGGAACATTGAATGAAATAAACTAGCCCACAAGAGTTTATGAAAGTAGAATCGTGACAATTCGGGTTTTGAGTTAAAAATGTCTAATCCGTTCTCGAATAGAAAGAGGTTTGGGTTGTGAGTCGGGTCATGTTCGACTTTTATAGAATTGTACAAGTTTTACCCAAGAAAAGTTTGAGTTGTGGGTCAGTCTTGTTCGGATTTTGCAAGCAAACTGCGCGGGTAGTACGGCCTGAAGTTGGTCAAGTCTATTTTGTGCATTTATGCACAAGTTGAGAATATTGCATGATAGTGTGTTTAGTGTTTTTAAATCATATATTTTCCTAAGAAATATCAAAAAGTGTTAAGATTGAATTCTCTTTTGTATTTTAGAGTTGATATATTTGATAACTACATTTGAGTGAATATATCTTAAATAATTGTCATTACCGTTCAGCAAACAAAAACTCGTTATTTATATCCATGAGTCCAAGTACAAATTTATCTTGTTAAGCGATTAGAGTCTTTTGCGCTCAAACCAACTTTAAACATATGAAATCAATGAAAGACGGAACAAAATGCTAAATTATTACACAAAATCAAATATTTATAGTAAAATAATAGTGTATACATTTATCATGGTGTATGTATATTATTGTATATATTTTGTTACATACATAATAATTAAGAAGATAATAAAAATATTACAAAGTTAACGTTTGAGGAATAAGATAGGAGATGGCATGAATGTTAGACTCTCACCCTCTTCTTCAATCTCATTTTCTTTCTTATTTTCCTCTTCATCCCATGACTCCCAAAGTTTCTTGTTCTCATCACAAGACCCATAAGCCCAACCACACAAAAAGTAGTAGAAAATATTGACTACACTCATGAAAGTGAGAAGCCAATAGTAATAATCCAAGTGAGCCTTGTTCAAATTATTTCCCAACCAACTCTCGTTCCCTCCCATTTTGGTCACATCATTCAAAACTTTCACAATAAGGCTTCCCAACAAGTTCCCCACAGCCATCCCTAGTGCCACAAGTGCCACTCCAATACTACTCATGCTCTTCGGAAACTGTGAGTAATAAAATTCTACTTGTCCGATTGTGTTAAACGCCTCCGCCACACCTATTAAGCAGTATTGTATCGTTAGCCACATTGCAGACATGTGTACAATTGCATGTGGCTTGTTCAAGAAGCCCTCGTGAATTGCTAGAGTTCTTCGGCGTCTCTCGACCTCTGCAGCCACCGCGTTGGCAAAACACGAGATAATCAATCCTATTCCCATCCTTTGTTTTAGGGTAAATCCGTTTTTGTAGCTGGTGTACTTGGCCATGATAGGGATCAAAATGCGATCGTAAACAGCTACCCACAAAGTCAGTGTGAGGATCGCAAAAACACCGTACGAGCCAGCGGGGATCTCGAAATGTGAGGATTTAAAGGGATGTCTGTCCATTGTGCTAGCTTGTAGGACTGGAAATGTGCCCTGACTTATTGACACAGCGAGCATGATGCTCGAGGACCATATGGGCAACACCTTTGCCACAATTTTTAGTTCCTCTACTTGTTTGATCGTACATAAGTTCCAAGGATTAATCGCAACTCCATTTGAGTCCAAATCCTTCTGGTGATTTCTTATCAAGCAAGCTTTGTTAAGATATCTAAAACAAAAAGTAACAGTCATGTCAGTCATATCACTTTACTCATATTAAGCAGTTCTGACATCGAATCATATCTTGTACGAATAAAAAGTTTATGACCTAAGGTACCTTAGCTTTTTTGTTGGTGTGACAATTTTGGAACCCTTGTGATAGTAGCAACTCTCTTCCAAGTCCTTGGATGGTAAAGGCAAATTTCTATTCTTCCAAGCAACAACCATAACTTGAGCAAAACTAGTAAACAAGCTCTTATTGGGCTTGACCTTGACATAGAAAGAAGAGCCCAACAAGAAGAAGAGAGTGGCCAAAAACATGAGGCCCGCAGGGACTCCAAAGCCCACAACCCAACCAGCCTGTTGTTGGACATAAACAATGACAGTAACAGAGATTGCTATTGAAATTCCAGCAGAAGCATAGTACCAGTTGAAGTAGCTTTGAAGTTGCCTTTCACTTTTAGGGTTATCTGGCTTTGCAATTTGGTCTGCCCCAAATGGCAAGGAACATGCCCTAATCCCACCAGTCCCTATGGACATGAGACCCAATGATGCATAGAGAAACAAAAGTTGGCCCGGAGACGCCCCCTCGCAGGGCCTACCCTTTGTTAGGTCACATTGGGTAGGCCTTGCTTGAGTCAAGATTGAAGTTGACCATAGTGAGATTAAACCCTACAAAATGCAAAATAGTCGAAACGATGAATATAAGTTGGAGTTATAAATATCGTTGGTCATTCATGTAAATCTAACTGCTTAGAGAAATATGCACTTACCAGAAGACTGACAACGACTCCATAAGCAATGAGACGATAACGACCAAAATAAGCATCAGAAAGGAAGGCTCCGACAGTGGGCATGAAGTTGGAAATGCCCGACCACAAGAACAACACACTTGTTCCTTCCGCCGGGGTCATATGGTATTCAAATATCAAATACAAAATCATATTTGCTTGAAGCCCATAACTTGCCACTTTCTCAAAGACTTCATTTGCTGAACAAAACAATTCAATTATTAGTATATTTTTGGAAAACAAAAACAAAATAAATAGGAAAATGTAGTGTTTTCACGTGTGGTTTGTCATATAGACGACGTGACATTTCATAGACAATGTGATTTTTCGGGTTTTAAGAAAGTATAGTTATTCACCTATGATAAAAGGAAGTGTCCTCAAGCCACCCTGTCTTCTCGTGCCGTGTTTTTGTTGGTCATTCTTGACTTCCTCTTCCTTGATCACTTCCATCTTCTTCTGGCTCGTGACATCATCTCTGCGTGAGCACAAAGATCAAGAAAATTTGAAATAAGTAACTGAATAGATAACTAATATGAAAAACACATGCACAATTTTACGTGAAAAAAACAATTTTACCTGGGCTCCGATCGTGTTATCGAGAAAGGTTTGATCGGTGGAACTATTCGTGGACCGACAGTCATGTTTTCGAGTCTCAAATTATCGGCAAGAAGTGCCAATCCGAGAAATATGAGTTTTGAGTATTCAAATTTCTGCTTTGTGTTTTATTATTTTTCCTCTGTTTGTCTTGCTTTTGGCTTTGGTTATTTATATTTTTTCATATCAGTTATATTTGTTCATTTTTACCTTTCTCTTGCTTTTATTTGTATTGTTTTTGTTTGTTCCGTTGGCTTGTTTGGGTTGATTTTTTCTTATTTTTATCTTCTTGTTACTGTTTTGGTGGTTTAACAAATATATATAGATAAAAATATATGTCACCTAAATGTTTAATTGTTTCGGTGATTAACATTTGTATCTGTCTCAATAAAATTATGGATACAGATTGGAACTCAATTGAGCAAACGGGATCCGTTAGATATACGAGACACTGAGTCATATTCTAAGAATCATTCAAGGACACCACCTTGAATTAATATGAGAATAGTGAAGGCGTGATAACTCAAAATTGGATCCTAATTGAGTGTGCTCCTTAGTGTATAACTCAAAACATGACATTTGGACTTAAAAACAAGTAGTTTTAGTAGGTGACACTACGCTTAATGCACTATCAATCGGACCATTAGTGTTTTTGGCATAAAACGAGTGTAAAACTTATTTCAATGAAGATCTCGTAGGTTTTATTATGCTTATTGTATCATTGAAAATTTTATTTTACTGTGTTTCTGTTTGTCATATCTTTTCGATGGTGGGTCACACGTATGTTGTCGCGGTCTGAGAAGTCTGTGACAACGAATTCACTAGAATTGCTCATTATAAGACCAAACAAAAGCATATATTTATAGTGAAATAATTGTGCATACATGATACATCTATAGTTGTTTACATATATGGTGTATAGTTTTCTACATACATAATAGTTCTAAGGAAAATAAAAACATTAAAAGTCATCATTTGATGATTAAGATGGGAGATTGCATGAAACCATGAACCTCACCTTCCTCTCCATTCCTATTTTCTTCTTTCTCCTCCTCTTCATCCCATGAATCCCAAATTTTCTTGTCCTCATCACAAGATCCATAAGCCCAACTACACAAAAAGTAGTAGAAAACATTGACTATACTCATAAAAGTGAGAAGCCAATAGTAATAATCATAGTGAGCCTTATTCAAATTATCTCCCACCCAACTCTCCTTTCCTCCCCTTTTGGTCACATCATTCAAAATGTTCACAATCAAGCTTCCCACCAAGTTCCCCACAGCCATCCCAAGTGCCACAAGTGCCACTCCAATGCTACTCATGCTCTTCGGAAACTGCGAGTAGTAAAATTCTATTTGTCCGATCGCGTTAAACCCCTCTGCCAGACCTGTCAAGCTGTGTTGTAACGCTAGCCACATTGCAGGCATGTGCACAATTGCTTTTGGCTCGTTCACAAAGCCTTCGCTAATTGCTAGGGTTCTTCGACGCCTCTCCACCTCTGCGGCCGTCGCAGTGGCGAAACACGAGATGATTAACCCTATCCCCATCCTTTGTTTTAAGGTAAACCCTTTTTTGCAGTTGGTGTACTTGGCCATGATGGGGATCAAGATGCGATCGTAAAAAGCTACCCAAAATGTTAGTGCGAGGATAGCAAAGACACCATACGAGCTTGCAGGTATCTCAAAACTTGAAGACTTAAAGGGACGTCTATCCATTGTGCTGGCTTGGAGAACTGGAAATGTGTGTTGACTTATCGTCACAGCAATCACGATGCCAGTGGACCATATGGGCATCACTTTCGCCACAGCTTTCAGCTCCTCTACTTGTTTGACCGTACACAAGTTCCAAACATCAATCACATCTCCATTGAAGTCTAAGTCCTTTTCTTGATTTCTTATCAAGCAAGCTCTGTTAAGATATCTGAAACAACAAGTAACAATTACGTCAGTCGTATCACTCTACTTGTACTAAAAGGTTACAAGAAGTTTATGACCTAAAGTGTACCTTAGTTTTTTTGTTGGTGTGACAATTTTGGAACCCTTGTGATAATAGTAATTTCCATCCAAGTCCTTGGATGGTAAAGGCAAATTTCTATTCTTCCAAGCAACAACCATAACTTGAGCAAAACTAGTGAA
>JAYMTF010004411.1:0-13195 GCA_036897485.1 Pelargonium nanum | reverse complement strand
AGAGCAATTCCAGAGGGACTTTTCAAATTGCCTTAGCAACCGTGCCAAGGAGTTAAAACAGGGAGCGGTGATGATTTTTGCGTTCGTCGATAGGGGCGCCGCGGATCCAGCTTCCAAATGTTGTTGCACTCTCATGGAACTGGTATCCAAATCACTGCTTGACATGGCGGCAGAGGTAGAACTAATCTCCTTGTTAAATAAGATATCTATAACTATATATAATTACCTCTGCGGCCATGTCAAGCAATGATTTGGATAGCAATTCCATGACAAGGCAACAATCATTGGTAGTTGGATCATCGGTGCTCCGTCCTAGGAATGCCAAAATCATTGTTCCTCCTGTTTTGATTTCCATGGCATGATGGCTAAGAAAATTCGTAAAGTCCATCTCAAACTGTTTTGAGTATGCTTCTGACACATTGTTGGGACTTGTCTTTGCCATGAAAATGTTTCCCTTGTTTTCAATGCCTCGAGGAAACTATACATCAAAACAAATTTCATTATAATAAGTTAAATTAGTGTATCTTAAATATATCATACTAATTAAGTTATTAAATTTTTTAGATAGAAACAATAACACTCATTTTAAGATGTATGGAGTAATTCATTCATAGTGTTAATTACGACAATTTTTGCAAGTGTTTCTAAAATGTACGACACGAGCCATAGAAGTAGTTAGACCTGAGAGAGCCAGTGCAAACTATAAGTGGAAAGAACAAAATGTGTGGATGAAGTAGGAAAGAGCCTTCCATAAAAAGAACCCGGGGTTGCAGAAATGTAACAGGATGACAAGGCTTGGCATTTTTCTATCTGCAACCTCTCGTAGAAACTTGGAAGTGACTGAAAAATCGAGTTGAAATCATTGTCATGGAGATCGTTGAGAAACACTTGGAGATCAGGTGTGGAGTGGCTTGCCTGTTGGCACACCTCTACAATGGCATCAATCACATTAGAGATAGACAACAAGGTGTTGGGTCCTGACGAACAACCCAAATTTGCCATAGTAAACGGCTGCTTGAGGAAGTCCTTATTGTGTTGTATGCTCTTCTTCACGGCTTTCTCTACAATTGGCCTCACCTTGGATATCACTGTCCTCTGAGGAGTCAATTCATTATCAAACCATAGCAAATGTTCATTAAAATTTAGTTATAAATAGTGCACAGTTTTTCTTAAAGTTATCCAATTAAGAGCAACTATAGAAATAACGTAAACTAACTACGAAAGCTTCTCGAAAAGAATCGAAAAGAGATCTTCATTAACATCAAAACACTTTGTGTGGTACCTGAAGGATCGAATTATTGGCATAACTTTTGTTGCCACGATCACTACCATTTATACGAAGAGTGCTTGCTACTTCCATTCGATATATATGAACGTATAAACGCTCGCTCAGCAGCCTAACTTCTTTCTAGCTTTCTCTCTCAATCTATCTTTATATGTGAATATATGGCTCTGTCTAATATATTTCAACATCTCTACCTTTTTCTTTCCTTTCCATAATTATCATATTCCATAATTGGTATATTATGTGGATAGAAATGCACGCAAGCAGAGAAACCAATAGGCCCCAAACGTGTTTTTTGGCCCACAAACGTGAATTTGAACATGTTTCTGTGTTCAAATTCTAGCCTTTAGTAGTCTAAATTAATTAACAATAATTGATACAAGTGTAGGTGTAATTAAAATATGGACCAAATTTAAGTCTGCAAAATCTTAACCCTTCACTCCTCCCATGGGCTACGAAATCTACAAATTATTAAATTCTAAAAATTAGCACGTGCTAAATGGCATTCAAATCAAAAGAAGGAAAATATTGTGTACACAAAGTTCGAGTAAATAATTTAGTCTCCTCTGAACTGATAATTTTTTTACGGGCCTGCCACATTGGTTTGAAGTTTTTGGTTGTGCGATTGAAAAATTAAATAAAACACGGTGTTTCATTGTTAGAGGTTGGAAGTCAACGTGGAGGCTGGAGCACATTGTTGACGTGTATTGATGACATATACAAAATGGTGATGTGACACATTATAACATGTTGTAGCATGTTGAGTGGGTTATATTCACATTGTCGAAAATAACTATAACAAGGCACAAAACAGAACAAGACAGGTTAACCAGGTTGTATAATTGGTCAACCAAATTCAAGAACAATTAACATTCAACCATTAAATTTAGTTTCTCACCATCGGTAGGCCGTTTGGTTGTTTGGTAACTTTGTGGGACTCTTCTTCTTTTACTTTGACATCGGTTTTCATTAAGGTGTTAGGACATTGTTCTATTTTCGATAGTGAGTGCATGTTGATCTTGCACTCACTTGTTGTTATGGTGTCCGTGGACGGTCCGAGTTTGTGGTGGGGGTTGGTCATTGTGCTTCCTGGGAATTGCTATTGTTTATTAGCTTCATGGAGCTCTTGTTTAGCCACTTGTCCGGTTGCTCCTTATGGCATGTATGGCTTGGAAGGAATGAGTTAGTGTTTCGTGATGAATACCCGAATAGTCAGGACACAATTCTACGTATTCAGAGTTTTTGTTATTCGATGATTCCTTGTATTTCAGGTCACTCTGGTTTGTCTTTTTTCTTTCGTAATTGGGTTTCTGATCCTCTCTCATGTGTGAGCTGAGGTTTCAGTTTTTGTACTTTTATTTGGACCTACGGGTTGAATGAATAAAAGGTACTGCTAGCTTATAAAAAAAACATCACATAATAAATTGAACTCATTCAAATACACAACATCCCAATGTTTTAAAAACCGACCCGAAGGTCAAACCGGTCATGTCACCGGGTCGGCCGGGCAGGAAATGACAATAACTAGTAATATATCAATTATTACAAGAACAATAACTTGGATCCTTATTGTAGCTAGTTCTTGGTCATGGAAATGACAATGTTAACATACTTGGTCTTTTCCATGCAAAAGTGCTCTCCGATGTATTTGGCATATCACCCAAATAAATCTTCTATCATAACATCTCCAAAATGACTTGCTAGCATGGATTCTGTGACAACACTTATACTATTTGCAACATTTTGTCCGCTCTTTTCCTTTTCGAACTCATAGTTTTCGTTCTCTTCATTGTCGTTAGCGCCCCAAATCCAATTGAGCTAAAAGGTAACAAGTTGATCAATATTGAAAGTTTTCCATAAAGAACTAAAAACGAAAACATAAAACAGAAAATAAAAACTATTTTCTACAACTAAACGGGCCATTAATTTCTCTTCATTGTACTTGTCCGCTGCATTCAAATTCGAAAATGAACAGAATCTTTTGAGTTTTAGCTGAAGGTGTGCTATAGAGACTTTCAGTTTTAGCTATAAAGGCTAAAATAATTAAGGAGAAACTTTTCGAATTCTTATAAGACGATAAATCAATTGAGACAACCAAATTTTTAGTTTGGAGATATCCAACCTAATAATTAAATTTCAATGAAGTAGTAAAGTCTAGGGGATCTAAAATAGAACTAACACTAGATTCAGATTATTTCAATAAAATAGTTAAATCTTGTGGAAACTTATTCTAAATCAAATTAAACATAGAAAACTTACCATTATAATTCTCCCCTAATATTATCTAGGTTATACAAAAACAAAGCCATTGTTGACTTAAATGTAAAAATACAAAAAAAAAAATAGTGTATTAAATCAAGTCTTAAGAAAAACGTGTTTTCTCATGTAGTTAATGTCGTGACACTCGGTATTAGTGGGTTGTCTCCTAAACAAGTTAATAATATTTCAAATAATCGTATTGATTTCAACTGAAATCAAATCAAGCAAAGTTTTTCTCTCTAAAATAATCTTCACATCTTGCAAAATGTGTGTTAAAAAAAATCGATAATCTATCAACTTGTCAATCCAAACTGCATCCGCACCTCAAAAAAGCTTAAACCGCTCACTTTCTAGTCTAGCCCAACCCAACCCACATGTCCAATAAGTGGGTCATGCCATGGGTTCACTAAGCCTAACCCAAGAGTAACCCGTCCGCCCAACCAAGTAAAAGCTTAAGAGACACCATTAGGTCCATCTCATTAACCTATTTTATCAATTCATAATTATTTTCGGCCCTATATTAATTTTGGATGACTTGCTCTTATGATTTGTATTTTCTTAAACCCCATTAATAAAAAAAATGCAAACTTATTCAAATTTTATTTAGGCTTGAGCCAAGTTGATAATATGCATTGGGCGGATTATGCGTAACTTGTCAAACCGCCCGTAAACCGCAATTCATAACCCGTTTAGTACATATATTACTCAAGAGTAGTTCATAAGATGCAAAAATCCAACATGCAACGAGAGGATTACGTTGCCTACTTCCATAAACAGACGGATAACCCGCCCATAAACACTCCTCCTTGTAGTAAACTTTTTAGGTTTTCAATAAACAATACATTAACTCTCTTACATTTTTGAGCCATCTAGTCCGGTAGTAATATATGGTGCCATCCTATATTATATATAGATGGTTAGTACTTGCTAGCTAGTTCTAGTCTTTATTAATATTTAGCTATAGAAAAGGGAAAGTCTAAGTACAGAATTAATTATACCAATAAGCTATCACATTAAGAGAAACAATATAAATATTGTGAAGAAACTATGAAAGCTTCTAGAAAAGCATTGAAAATTGATCTCGAACAAACATTAAATTACTCCGTGAGGTACCTGAATTTTCTAGTACACACGTGTCAGTTTGTCATTCGATATTTTTAAAATAAATTTTCATGTAGAAACAACACCGTTATAATTTGTGTCGTGAATAGATTTTCAAGATATAACCGTACTTTGTGCTAGTGTGTATAAATAATAATAAGAAAATAAAGTTTATGAGCTAGGGATGCAAACAAAAACAAGTGATGCTCATTAAATATATATTGAGTTCATTCTAATTGATTTAAACAATAATTCATCAACTATTATGGAAACAACTTGGAATCTCTACTAGCTAGTTCTTGGTCATGGAAATGACAATGTTGACGTATTTGGTCTTTTCCATGCAAAGGTGCTCTCCGACATACTTGGCATACCTCTCAAATAAATCTTCTATCACATCTTCTCCAAAGTGACTTGCTAGCATAGATTCTATAACAACTCTTATACTATTTGCAACATTTTGTCCGCTCCTTTCCTTATTGAACTCGTAGTTTACGTTCTCGTCGTTGTCGTTAGCGTCCCAATTGAGTTGAAAAGTTTCAAGATGATCAGTATTGAAGGACCCTTCCTTTTCTACTATGCCCTTCACTTCTCCTTTTGATGGTTTGTAATGTGGCAAATTAAATGTGTCCACATCGCCCTCTTTAATCAGCCCCTACTCAAATTAAATATATATATAATACATTTAGATTATCACATCAATCGAAAATTAACTGCCGATAAAAAAATTGAAAATTAACTATCTCGGACTAATCTCCCTTTAAATAAGATAGCTATAACTATATATAATTACCTTTGAGGCCATGTCAAGCAGTGATTTGGATAGCAATTCCATGACAAGGCAACAATCATCAATAGTTGGATCATCAGTGCTCCTTCCTAGAAATGCGAAAATCATTGTTCCTCCTGTTTTGATTTCCATGGCACGGTGGCTAAGGAAATTTGTAAAGTCCGTCTCAAATTGCTTTGAGTATGCTTCTAACACATTTTTGGGACTTGTCTTTGCCATGAAAATGTTTCCCTTGTTTTCAATGCCTCGAGGAACCTATACATCAAAACAAATTTCATTCCATGTATATTAATTTACACATTTCTAGGTTTTGAGAGAAATGTAAGCTAGAACGGATAACCTTTTCATGATAAGTATGTCATATGTTTCAAAATGAGTGTACTGCTTTTCTTGAACTTTTGTCCTAAAATGAGTATCATCTTTCTTTATTTTAAGAAGTTAGTTATGCATGAAATGATAATAATATAATTATAATAAGTTAGGCTAATGTATCTTAAGTTTGTTATATATAACACATGATCGTAGGGATATAATAGTAAATATATCAGTACACTAGCTAAATTATTCTCTCTCTCTTTTTCTCAAAATGGAAACAATGACAATCATTTTAAGATGTAGGAGTAATTCAAACAAAGAGTTAATTACGATAGTGATTTTAAGTATATCCAAAATGTACGACACAAGACATGGAATGAGTTAGACCTGAGAGAGCCAATGTAGACTATAAGTGGAAAGAACACAATGTAAGGATGAAGTTGGAAAGAGCCTTCCATAAAAAGAACCCGGGGTTGCAGAGATGTAACAAGATGTCAAGGCTTGCCTTTTTTCTATTTTCAACCTCTCGTAAAAATCAGAGAGTGATTGAAAAACCGAGTTGAAGTCGTTGCCAGGGAGATCGTTGAGAAACACTTGGAGCTCAGGGGTGGAGTGGCCTGCCTGTTGGCACACCTCTACAATGGCATCAATCACATTAGAGACAGACAAAAGGGTGTTGGGTCCTGACGAGCAACCCAAATCTGCTATTTTAAAAGGCTGCTCGAGAAAGGCCTTATTGTGTTCCATGCTCTTCTTCACGGCTTTCTCTACCAGTGGCCTCACGTTGGATATCACGGTCCTCTGAGGAGTCAATTCATTAACAAATCATACCAAATATTTATTAAATTTTAGTTATAAATAAAAGAAAAAAGTAAGTGCACAAAGTTCATTATACTATTATGCTATCAAATTAAGAGCAACAATATCATAAGAAATATCGTAAACTAACTACGAAAGCTTATAAAAAAACATCGAAAATTGATTTCGATTAACATTAAGACACTTTGTGAGGTACCTGAAGGATTGAGTTATTGGCGTAACTTTTGTTGCCACGACCACTATCATTCATACGAAGAGCGCTTGCGACTTCCATTCAATATATCTGAATGTATAAACGTACGTCCAACTACTTAATTTCTCTCTCTCTCTCTTAATCTATCTTGATATGTGAATATATAGCTTTGTCTAATATTTTTCATCATCTCTACCTTCTAGTTATATACGAGTAGTAGCTTCACTTTTTCGATCCTTTCCTTATTTATCATATTCCATAATTGGTATATTTTATTATTTTGTGGATAGAAAGGGAACGCTAGCAGAGATTTCAATAGGCCCCAAACGTGAATTTGAACATGTTTCTGTGTTTTAATTTTTGCCTTTAGTAGTCTAAATTAATTAAAAATTAATTTATAGAAGTCTACGTGTAATTAAAACGTGGACCAATATTAAATTTGCAAAATCTTATCCATTCACCTCATCCCATGGGCTACGAGATCTACTAATTATTTTTTTTTGAAAGGACGAAATCTACTAATTATTGAATTTTCAAGATTAGCACGTGCTAACAAAAAAAAAAATAAAGGTGTGCTATAGAGATTTTCAATTTTAGCTATAAAGAAGGAAAATATTGTGTGCACAAAGTTAATTATAGGAAGAGTTAAATAATTTAGTCTCCTTGAACTGATAATTTTTTGAATTTAGCCTTTAATTAGAGGTTTGTCTGTTTTAGCTCTATTTATTTATTTAGTTTTTAATTTACCCACTCGGCTAATTGTAACATGTTACAATATGTCACTACATCATTTTTGTACACATAAGCAAGCTTGCGGGCCAGCCACGTGTGTTTGAAGTTGCGTTTAATTTATTGTTCAATCAGGCATGCAAAGGCAAAACGACACAGTTTTTGGTTGTGCGGTTGACCAAAAAATGAAACACAGTGTTTCATTGTTAGAGGCTAGAAACTAACGTGGAGCACATTGTTGATGTGTATTAATGACGTGACATATTGTAACATGTTGTACCTGATTGAATGAGTTAAATTCACACACAAAATTGTCAATAAGAACTACTACAAGGCACAACACTGTGTTATCTTTTTTTCATCTTTCAATTACTAGTTTTATCCTTCTATGTGGATAGTTATGGCCCTCAAGCTGGGGTGGTTCTATGTTTTTATGGGTTTTGTTATGTAGCCGGAGTTCAAAGTCATGCTTTTAATGGTACATGTTTAAGTAATTAACAATTTGCTTTTTATCAACAAGCGTATTAACCGAGTCTTGAACTTGAGATTTCAAGAAAAGCAAGCGTCTTAAGCCACTTGTTCTGATTATACAAGTAATTAACAATACTTGAATCCAATGGTCAAAACTCTTCTTTTTTTTGTGGGAGGTCATGAGTTCTAACTGTTAAATTTTTCCGATGTGGGACTTATTTCACCCACTTCAACACTCCCCTTCACGTGCGAGTCTCATATTTTTGGTGAGCTTGACACGTGCACAATCGGGGGCTTTATAAATCGACACTCCCCCTCACGTGTATGCATTTTTCTTCCACACGGGGGCCGCCGCAGACATATCTATCTGCGAGCGGGCCGGAGACCACAAGGGGAGGCAACATAAACGGGCCCAGGCCTGGATCGATATCATGTTAAATTTCTCCAATGCGGGACTTATTTCACCCACTTCAACACTAACAATATTGAGTCAGCAGAGGTGGGGCAGAGTTTAAAAAAGAAAAGATACTGCGCATGCCTACCAATATTCTGTAGTTGAAGTTGATAAAAAAACAATATTTGAAGCATGCTTGAAAATAAAATTATGGATGAATTTCAATCCTGAACAGTTAATAATCATGTGTTGTTTGTTATATATGTCGACCATTAATGGAAGTTGGGGTGGAGATCTTTCAAATAAGATTGTTTGTGCATACAGACAAACAGGTTCACTATTCCTCTTTCGGCTACATATATCGGAAACATTAATGTTAATGTTTTTTTTTATCAGCAAAAAGTACTCATATATTGATAGAGATCCCAAGAAGGGATCAAGGTACAAACACCCGAGAAAACAAAAGAAAAGCCGAGAACAAAAAATCATGAAATGAAAATACATGAGATGTAACAAAATCAGACCAAGGAGGAGAACACAGTCATGATCTGAATCCTACCAAGCAAAGTGGCTGATGAATGAGACACTCCTAATTCAAAGAAACCCATAAACCTGATTTGGCGTGAAAGTTATCGATGACAATGTTCAATATAATGAAGCAAAACCAGGATACCACAATGCCTAGATGTCCCTGGATGTCAAATTGTCCATTTACTCCTCTAGTAATGTTAATGTTATAATATGTACACAAATATAGTAAGAGAAGCCACTATATAACATTAAAATACCGAAAAACATAAAACTGTTTATAATATAGAAAACTAATGCGATAAATTAGGAATGCAATAGATTCAGACGAAATATAACGTTTAATTGTCTACATGTGCATGTAATTATCTATATATACTGGTAAAGTGTTTAACTAAAGATCATCTGATAAATAACAGAGACTCTTGCATAGGGAATCGAGAGAGAGACAAAACCGATATTGGGCTTCTACCCAATTTTATTAACTTACTAAACTTTGTCTCATCAATAAAAATAGATTTTTTTTATTATTATTATTGGAGAACTAAATCCACGGTGACAAAACTATCTACAATTTTCATGAACAGAAAATCAATTTTTACTTTTGTTGGATTACTAATAGTCTAATAGACTTACTATAAAATTGGGCACTCCTTATATTAGGGGTCATGTTCAGTTGCACCTATTGTTCCTGCTTGCTTTAGTTTTGAGTTTTTATTTTAGGTAAAAGACTTAATTTGGTCACCGAATTTTGATGTTTTGATCCAATTTGGTACCTAAACTTTTTTCAACCAAATTTGGTCCTTAAATTTTCATGTTTTGACCCAATTTAGTCCCTGGACTTTCAGTTGACCCAAAATGGTCCCTGAACTTTCAAATGTTAACCCAATTTAGTCCTTGAATTTTTTATATAAGCTTTAAGGGCAAGAACCAAATTGGGTCAATATGTGAAAGTTCAGGGACCATTTTGGGTCAATTGAAAGTTCAGAGACCAAATTAGGTCAAAACATGAAAGTTCAGGGACTAATTTTGGTTAACAAAAATTCAATGACTAAATTGAGTCAAAACACCAAAATTCGGGGACCAAATTGGGTCTTTTATTTTTATTTTATTTAATCTTCTTTGTTTCATGTCATTTTCAAGAGCCCAAAGTTTGTTTATTTTGTTTGGGTCCAAGCCTTTTTATTTAACAAATTACCAATTCTCTTAAGTGTATAGTCATACTTTGTGTCTGCACAAAAGTGTAAATAGCAATAAAGAAAATAAAATTTAGGATGAGTGCAAACAAAACCAAGTGAAGCTACTATTAATAGAGTTCATTCAAATTTATTTGAACAATAATTCATCAACTATTATGGAAACAACTTGGATCCTTGTAGCTAGTTCTTGGTCATGGAAATCACAATGTTGACATACTTGGTCTTTTCCATGCAAAGGTGCTCTCCAATGTACTTGGCATACCTCTCAAATAAATCTTCCATCACACCCTCTCCAAAGTGACTTACTAGCATAGATTCTAAGACAACTCTTATACTATTTGCAACATTTTGTCCACTCTTTTCCTTGTTGAACTCATAGTTTTCGTTCTCTTCGTTGTCGTTGGCGTCCCAATTGAGTTCAAAAGTACCTATGTGATCAATACTGAAGGACCCTTCTTTTTCTACTATGCTCTTCACTTCTCCTTTTGATGGTCTGTAATGTGGCAGATTGAATGTGTCCAGGTCGCCTTCTTCAATCAGTCCCTACTCAAATATATATATTTGATATGTTCACATTATCACATCAATTGGTAATTTACTAGCTATAATAATGTATAATTACCTCTACAGCCATGTCAAGCAGTGATTTAGATAGCAATTCCAAAAGAAGGCAGCAATCATCGATAGTCGGATCATCAGTGCTTCTTCCTATGAATGCCAATATCATTGTTCCTTCCGATGTGATTTCCATGGCACGGTGGCTAAGGAAATTTGAAAAGTCCGCCTCAAATTGCTTTGAGTATGCTTCTAACACATTGCGAGAACTTGTCTTTGCCATGAAAATGTTTCCATTGTTCTCCATGTCTTGAGGGACCTATACATATCAAAACAAATTTCATTACATATATATTAATTTACACAAGCTATTTGTCACAAAATGAGTGTATTGTTTGTTTCTTGAATTTTTGTTGTGTTCTCTTTCATTTTTAGAAAGTTAGTTAAGCATGAAATGTAAATAATATTCTTATAATAACTTAGTTTGTATCTCTTAAGTTTCTTATTCTTTTCTTCCCGAAATAAAAATCTCATATTAAGACTAATTAGGGGGTAATTCAAACAGTGAGTTAATTACGACAATATTTTACAATATATCTAAGATGTATGACACAAGTCATGGAAGTAGTTAGACCTGAGAGAGCCAGTGCAGACTATAAGTGGAAAGAACAAAATGTAAGGATGAAGTAGGAAAGAGTCTTCCATGCAAAGAACCCGTAGCTGCCGAGATGTAACAGGATGTCAAAGCTTGACCTTTTTCTGTATGCAACCTATTGTAGAAATCAGCAAGTGACTGAAAAATTGAGTTGAAGTCGTTATCAGGGAGATCGTTGAGATACACTTGGAGTACAGGAGTGGACTGTTGGCATACCTCTACAATGACATCAATCACATTAGAGACGGACAACAAAGTGTTGGGACCTGGCGAGCAACCCAAATCTACCATTGTAAAAGGTTGCTCGAGGAATGACCTTGTTGTGTTGCATACTCTTCTTCACGGCGTGCTCTACCATTGGCTTCATCTTGGATGTCACTGTCCTCTGAGGAGTCAATTAAGAGATACAACATAAATATAGTAAACGAACCATGAAATCTCTTAGAAAAGCATTGAAAATTGATGTCGATTAACATTTAAACACTTTGAGAGGTACCAGAACGATTGAATTATTGGCGTAACTTTTGTTACCACGACCACTATCATTGAAATTTGATCTCGATTAACAATATTAAAACACTTTGAGTGGTACCTGAACGATTGAATTATTGGCGTAACTTTTGTTACCACAACCACTATCATTCATACGAAGAGTTCTTGCTATTTCCATTGGATATAAATATATAAACAAGCTCAGCTGCTTAATTTCTCTTTGGCTCTCTCTTTCTCTGAATCTATCATCTATATGCATAGCTCTCTTTGATTTATAGTTGTATATACATCTCAACCTCTACATTATTTTAGTAAGGAGGAGTATTCACACATGTATTTTATTTACACGTGTATTAATATATGAGAAGTAATGTGAGTTGTTTTTTTATTTATTGTTTTTTATTTAAGGTGTTATCTGGACTAAAATGGCACGCCAGCTATTGGAACATGTTTTTGTGTTCAAATTAATTACAATAAAATTGATTTAAGTGTACTTGTAATTAAAATATGGACCAAATTTAACTAAGGCCTTGTTTGTAACACTTATGGGTCTGTATAGGTTGTTGCACACCTATTAAAATTGTGTCAAATAATCACAAACTCAACTTTCCTCTCTCTACTTTTGTGTGGAAAAAAAAGGTAAATAGAGAAAAACTATTGTCGACTATTTTGCAATGATGATTAATAAAATATTAATATAAAATAATTTTTTTTACTTTTATTATAAAAAAATAACAACTTATAAATATATTGAGACGGTTTCGAGACTACTTTGGACTAATTTGAATCATTTTGTATACTTTGAGACTAAATTGAATCACTTAATAATACTAGTACTAAACTCAAACGTTTTAAATAGGAACCTTTTACCTATAAATAAAAGTGCTTTTAAAAGCCAGTAAGTTTGAAGAATCAATTCCCTTCACCTAACCAATGAGCTGCCAATCTACTCATTATTAAATACTCAAAATCAATTGGCATTTAAATATGAAAATGAACATTATCTTTTGAGTTTTGGCTACAAAGGCAATAAGGAAAAAACAAAAACACAAATAAAAGATTAGTGGTTTAGGCTTCCAAAACTATCAGCATTTTTGGAGTTGACCATCAATTAGAGATTTTACTAATTGTAGTTCCTAGATTTTCTAACTTTTAGAAAAAACT
This sequence comes from Pelargonium nanum, assembly GCA_036897485.1. Taxonomy (NCBI): domain Eukaryota; kingdom Viridiplantae; phylum Streptophyta; class Magnoliopsida; order Geraniales; family Geraniaceae; genus Pelargonium; species Pelargonium nanum. The sequence continues at coordinate 246 of JAYMTF010004411.1, read as the reverse complement.
TCGACTTACCTGTAGTAGACGATTGGCCACATCCACGTTAGCTTCTTGTGCCACGTCAACGTTACACGTCAGCAACACATGTCATGTTGACGTTACACGTCAGATACCCTGCCACGTCACCTAATAAGTGAAACAACAACGTTTTGAGTGGGATGAGGTCTCAGGATCGATCCCGACTCAACATATCCTTGGTGGTGGTGGTGTAAAAGACCACTTTGGTGCAGTAAGGTGTCAAAAGCCCTAGGC
>JAYMTF010004410.1:0-13196 GCA_036897485.1 Pelargonium nanum | reverse complement strand
TAGAGTTGACAAAATAAGAATTAGACTAAAACATGAACTGACCTATAAAAAAATATACATATTTGAGACTAAAAAATACAATTTATTTTTTAAAATTAAATAAATTATTATTAGAATAAAAATGAAGATAAGTTTAAATTTAAATATTTATAAATAATGCATTGCATATTTAATTAAAGATGATAAATACAAAAGATAAATACTAATACCTTTAAAAAAGAAAGATAAATACTAATAATATTATTAAAATAAATTAAATTTTTTAGTTAAAATTGACATGTGGCACCAAATTAGAGAAATCTAATTGCCGCATATTATTCAATTAGATAGGTAATTGAAAAGTGGGGATGACACTTGTCGCGTAATTAAGTAGTGACTTCTCTTTAATATATATATTAGATGCATTAAATTTAAATATTTGATGAAAAGATAGGTAATTTATATGAAACTTATTTATTTGATATTTTGTTGGTTTATGTGAAAGATTGTAATTTATTTGATATTTTTTAACATGAACTTGATTTCAAAATACCCTTCACTCAATCTTTACCAAACAAAGATCTTATGAAAGTACATTTACGAACCTCTGTTACCAACAATTTTTACCAAACAATACACTAAATGTTTACTAGATGGATCTTTTGGGACTAGAGTTACCTAACAAGCACCAAGATGTGGAGCACAACAAAAAGTGCAATCTCAACCTGTTTATCATTCAACTGCTTTGTAACACTATTCATTTACAAAATTGCTAACAATATAGAAATCAAGTTTCCTACAATAAGATTGCACAAATAAAGTAACGAAAAGAACGCCTTACAAAAATAAAACATCTACAGTGCAGTGCACCAACATCCTCGGAGTCGGCCCAAAGATAGATCATTATGTCATTATGCGAATCGGTTTTATGAGGCCATCAAGATCATGTAACTGCACATCCGAGGGGCCGCTGTCATAAAAAGTAGTCGGCTCATTCATAACATCATTACTTTCTCCAGCTTCATCATCACTAAAATCTAGGCTTATATAATCAGCAAGGTTCCCGTCAAATATAATGGCATCATTAGTCTGTGCAGTTTGTCTTTCACACACCATGCTTCCACTCTCAGAATTAGCGCCACCGGAACCAAAGTATCGCCCTCGGGCATGCTTCTTCTCTTCTCCAGATTGTTTCTTTTTCTTTCCCTTGCCTCGCTTTTTAGGGTGGTGTAGCTTGCATTTGGACCCTTGAGGACAACATCCCGTTGATTCAAAAATGGGGCATGTGTAGCTGTGTTTTTTACGACACTGCAACAACAGATAACAATCCCGTCCTTTGTTCAAAATTACTTCTTTCTTTGGTAATATGATACTACTATTGCATCTGGATTATCTTTTAAGGGAATGGGAATCAACAAAATTCTTCTTTTCAGTCTATTTACATACAATACTTGCTAACATGTGGTTCCTAATTTACATACAAAAAAACAGATGATTCCTATTCCCATAAAACTAATGCAAACGCAACCCGAACATGGAATATAATTAAGATGCAGGATAAATTTCCCAGAATGAATATTGAAACAAAGAGGACATATAATGTATTAAATAACTAGCTCATATGAATCACTGCAGTGATAGCGAGATGCCAATTGGCCAGAATAAGATAGATAAGATTCAATCTAGATATAAAGCACAATAAGTGACTAATGACCAGATTTTAAAAGGAGGAAAATGAGGGTTTAAGCTATTTCTGATATGAAGATATAAGGAAAAACATAAAAGTTCACATATCAGTTTCATTTGAAAGATGTGCAGAAATACAAAACGGATTGGTTTAATGATACGGTAACAAATGAGAATTTAAAATTGGTGGTTTATACGAGAAGGCATACCTCATCACCATCCTTACAATAGCCCTTGAGGAATCCTTCACAAGTAGGGGCATTTTGATTCACATTTACATGTCTATAGGGACATTGTTCATTGGTGCATAAACCTGCCAGGAAAAAAATGTCAGTTGGTCATTGGCATGATTAGGTACGACTTTAGATTGATAAAAGAAAAGGCACCTTGAAGAAAGTAAGAACAATCTTGCATTCTTTCTGGAATGACCTGCATGAGGGAAGATAATAAGGGACAGAAAAAAAAAATAGAGGTAGACCATATTTCGTTATCTTGACCAAATAGGTATTTAACCTTGTGAGTCAATTTGCAGTTGGAATCAGAACAAAAACCATTCAGAAATTTTGTGCAGACTGCAATTTTTGAGGGATCATGAATATAAGGGCACTTTCCATCACCCTTGTTGCATTTTCCAAATCTTGTAAAAAACAGACAGTACTTTCGCTTTCTAGCTAACCGTGACCTGGCAGTATGCAAACTCCATCGAACTTTCTCACTTGCCAGTGCACGGGTTCGTTTCTTTGGATCTCTAACAAGCTGGTTACCATTGCCAATTCTGACATACCTGCCAAATATTGGAATAAATATTTACCATCCTATCACTTACATGCATGGTATTAACTATTATGTAGAAACTTCAACAAATATACCAATTTACACTATTATATGCATAATATTAACAAATTATAAGCATCAGTAAGATTGACGTAATAACAAGAAAGCAGCATAGTGCTAATAAAATATAAAAAGAAGAAAGCATACTCATCATTGCCAATCAGTAATCTCCTTGGTACATAGGATTTCTTCAAACTGTTCTTTGATTGGGAAGCAGCAGCACGTGATGATTCATCATCTGCATAGGCATAAGTGGGCAGTTGAACTTAGATCAATTTAATTATAAAAATCATATTACTATTCGTCAATTTCATTACAAAACAAATGTCAAGGGGACCTTCTGAAATCCTCTGAAGTGTCCGCCTTGAAGAATCCATTTTGTACCGTACTGAGCCAATGCGGAATATGCGTTCCCCTGTGAAATAACAAGTATTTTATAATTCATTACCATTGAAGTTATATGAAGAATAATCACTAAACAGAAATTTTCAAAAAAAAAAACACTGATTGAAGGTGTACATCAGGATTTATAAAATATATAATAATTGTAACAGTTAAAATGCATCCGCTACACCAGGATATATTTATTGGCATACCTGGCAGCAGCTTTATACTATGAATTAACTTACGGAATGACTGATTTTTATTCTTTGTCCCAATAAGAGCACATGCATTAGCACCATTCTGTTCTCGTTTCTTCCTCTCTGCAGCAGCTACTGCTAGAGTTGCTTCCTAAATAAAAGGGGGGCATAAATGTAAGGGAATTCCAGTCATAAAGGTTGCTTCACTACCTCAGCCAGCAACATCTTAAATAAATAAACATGTTCCACAAAAGAACAAGTTCTCTATATGTAGTAGCTTAACTAACCTCATTAACCATTTTTGAACGCCTTTCAATGGATTTTGACCATTTTAAACTGGACCCACCAACACTTAGTACTTTGGATTTTCGAAGTGCAAATCCATGTTTAGACCTTGTGTAAACCGTATTCATCTTTCTCGAAAGCAATAGTTTCCTACCAAAAAAATAACAATTCATTATTTGCCCTGGAAGCACAGATAAGCGTATTGAATACAGATACCAGCTCCAGCACAAACAGCAGTTCCATGAGGCAGGGTACCTAGTCATGGATAAAGAGCTATTATTGGATATAGATGCTGAATTTTGTAAGAAACTTCTCCAAGATGTTGCTCTTTTATAGGGAGTGACTGGCACGACCTCATGTTGCTCTTTACTTGATGAATGTGTGCCACGTAAAGTCCACACCAATGAGAACTTGGAAGGTTTACCTGTCTTCGCTACAGCTGCAATGACATACCCATTAACTATTGAGCAGGAGAGTTCAAACTAATGTACTTCTTTTCTGCACGGGTTACTCACAGATATTTACCATACACAAGTATGGCACCATGAGAAACCAATGCTGAAGCAGGCTACAAACATAAATAGAGCTTGAACCAATTATGGCACCACTAATTTGGGACCAATTCAATGGTATGTTTGTAATCAAAATCCTAAAAGGGTTGGGATGGTCAACAGCCTACATAATAGGGTATAATGTTCCCTGCAGCTAAATAGCAGGTCTGATGGAGTGTTGTTTGTTTAGGAATCACTAGAATACATTAATACATAACATCTAAATATCAAACCAAGCGATCAATTCATCAATAGATCAGCTCCTAAACTGCAGTGAATAGAGAAGACCAATATAAGTGTGGATATTTAAATGGGGAACTAGTTCTCATAATTGTGACAGAGTTAAATGACTATCAGAAGTCTATATGCTTGCTAGTACTTAAGATTTCACTACCCACTTATATCTCTGCTTATGACAATGAATCGTGCTGTACATCTTATTGTTAACAACAACTCAATTGCTTGAATTGATGAATAAATTAAGAAAGGTAGTCAAGTAAAAATCATTAATTCAATCATTGCCCTCAAATTTAGAAAGGTTAAAGGTTAGGAGGGACCCTTATTCTAACATATAAACTATTATTAAGAATTTATTTTCTTATGTTAATGTATACAAAAATGGATGTATGTAAGAAGAAAGGCAGCAAAAAGGAAAAAAAGAAAAAGAAAATAAAAGAATAGCGAGGGAAGATGAAATATGTAGTGAATCTGTGATACTTGATACACTTAATAGCATCTAGATACAAGTATGATCACAGGCCATGAAACAAAATGTTAAGAGTTTCTTTCCTTTCCATTAGCATAAACAAATGAACCAACATATTCCAAGAAATGAATTAACAATTTTTCAAGCAGAGCATATAACAGCTGCACAATAGACACACACACACTCTCACACACACAATGGAACCAAACTTAACAGTTAGCACATTTGATAGCTTATAACCAGCATGAAAAGCTAATTTGTAAGATTCATCTTCAAAGGATTATAACAGGAAAAAAAAATTGCATTTTTGGAACACACCTTTAAGATACTGCTTCTTACTAGATGTTCTGGAGGGAAAAACCTTGGATGCCTTTTGCCCCTCAGAATTTGAACTGTCATCAGTCTTTTTCTGATTTTCTAATGATGTTCTTATTAGCTGATTTTTTCTTCTTTTGAAATAACCATCTGCATATAAAGCTGAACTCTTATCAGGATGTGGAACAGACGGGTCAAATGCACTTGAAGCTGCAACCAATTGATTTGATTTGCGCTTAACATATGTCACCCTCTTCAAATTTTCACTCTGGCTTTCAACATTGCTGACTGGACCACTCAGATCTTCAGGAGTGCCAGGCCTCATCAGACCATCCTTCAAAGATTTTGGACCATTTTCAACACATTTAATAGGATCAGATAAAGGTTCAGAGCAACCACTAAGATCAGGCTCTGCTGATGGTGACAATGCACAGTTGCCTGTAGAGCTAGTAGAGAGATTCGGTGATTTGGTGCTATAGTGTAGTGGGGATGTCCTGGGCCTCTCAGAAATGGAATTCACTATTCCTGATCTTGTGACATTTGATGGGTCATTAACTTCATTCCTATCAAATCCAGAGCCCTTCTTCAAATCATCTATACCAGAAGAGTTCAACCGAGTGGACAAACTCACATCAGAGCCCTGTGGCACAGCAGCAACTGGAGTAGGCTTCCTAACAAGGCTGTTTCCTTTACGAATGTAAGATGTAGTTTGAAAATTTTCAGTTTTCTCCAACGATTGCCTTTGTTGAGGAACAATGTTTGAGAAAGACTTGTTTGGTGGCAGTGAAGACAAAGATGAGTTAGCACTTCTATGCCATGTTCGGGGTTTTGTGATAGATGTTGAAGATAATGTCTTCCTTGAGTTAATATGAGAAAAAGATGAATGAGCTGGGAATGTCCTTGGTATACTATTACTGACTTGGTTCATTCTCACATATAGTTCTGCAGTCAATGGATTCTGACTCTGAGTCATGTTTTTGGAATTCGGACGTTGCAATGGAACAGTCTTCAAAGTAATTGAGTGACCACTAGATGCTCTAAGTTCGGAATTTGAAGCAATTTGAGTTTGCTTTGAAGTACTGGTAGACATGTTAGCACTGCCTTCAACCAATGGCCTCTGAACCAGTTTCTTGTCACTCACAAAAACCTTTTCACTAGAATTTTCTGCAAATGAAGCTTTGCAATTCAACGGGTGGATGGCTGTGACATCAGTCATGGTTTCTGGAGAACCAATATCAGACAGTCCACCAGGAACAGACTCCATCAGTTCATCATTGGAATATGAAGTCGAGATCCCATCTTCTTCAGCAGATAAAGACTGAGAGTTTGGCACATTAACCAAATCATCCTTCACTAACGGATAATCAGATTCCATATCTGCACTGGAATATTCTTTATCCATGCCATGGGACAGGAGTTCTAAGGAAACTCTAGACTGAGCAGTCTCTTTGCAGATAACAACTTGCTCTTCTGCACAAAGTACATTCAGTTGATCCCTCCTACAACTTTCCATATCCATAATGTTCTCAAGATTTGTTGTGGTTGCCATCAGGTTATCATTTTCTTTCTGATTGCCTCCAAGCACAAGTGGACAATCAGACTGCAAATTTGGAATAGTCATTTCCTTAGCAGGTGAAGGAGGGTCACTATTTGGCTGCTCTAGTTTGGAACCATCACCTGCAAAGGCATCCATTACAGGACTAACTATCTCAAAAGCTCCTCCTGACAAATCATCTTCAAGCAACGGGGTTATCCCCATCCCACTTGGTTGCAAACTAGAACTACAAGGAGCAACTATGCCAGAAGCTGCAGCATTATCTTCTTGTTGTGTTAGACCATTGTTCAACTCTGAGAGCACTTCCTTACCAGCTTTAGAATCTACAATTAAAGCTCCTTCCTTTCCAGAGGAACCTAGATGCAGGACAGAGAATTTTCGCTTATTTTTGTAATTTGGTAAGACAATGGAAATCTCAGACTCAGAGGACCCATTCAGAACATTGACCTGAGATGTATTCAGTTGTAAGTCAACACCCAAACCTTCAGCACCAGAAACTGTCACTTCATCAGGATTAGAATCATTAAGTGGCAAATTTAAGGTTGTATCTATAGAATGTACAGGGCTAACTTGATTAAAAGACCCCACAGCTTCATCCATTATCTCTGAAGTTGAGGAATCTAACTGAGATGTCCAAACTTTTCTCTTCTTTTTACTCTTAGGTGTACCAACCCTGCAACCTCCCGAGGAAACCTTAGTATCTGGAGAACCTTTCGTGGCATCATTCTCAAGTGATTTAGTGAGCTCATTTGAAGATTGCTGCTTACGAATATCATGTGTGGTCCCACTATTAGTTGTAGCAATCTCTTCACGATTCGTCCTACCACTATCAGAACCTGACACGGCATCTCTGCCCGGGTCAGAGCAGTCTGCATATACAGGCTCAGTTTCCACTGAACTAGATGCTACAACAGTATCATTGCTTCCTACTCTAACAATAGACTTTGGATGTGCTTCAACAGTATCATTCTGAAGTATTGCGAGGACATCATTTGTACAAGGCTGAAAAGGACTAATGTCTAAATAACCACTCTTTTCCTGTGAGCTAACTAACCCAATGTCAAGTACTAGGTCTTTGTTCATCTCATTGCCAGTACCATGCGTAATCATAAGATCTTTATCAATTCTGATATTTTCTGAACTGAATAGACCAGATACAGCATTACCTTCTGCAGAAAACATTCCCTCTGGAGATTCTTTCTCCACTCCATTCTCAGGCAATGAAGAACCGCTGCTCTGACAAATCTGCTTACCTATATCCTCCACACTCTGGTAGTCAGAACAAGTAGTATCATTTGGAGATTTCAGAGGATGCAAGCGTGGACTAGAAGCATCTGCACTTGTAAGATCTTCACCAATTTTGATTTCATAACCTGATGAAGCCAAAGAAGTTGTGATATCCCTAGTTCTACCAACATAATTGACGTCATTGCCACATTCTTCTGATACTATAACTTGTGAAGAATCACCCACTTTATCATTCTCAGATAACATGGTTACTTTATTCAGATCAGGCTGCAGCAAGTCAACACTGATTGTTGAAGCCATAACAGAAAGTTTGTCTTCTTTCGAGGTTTTTAGACATTGGTTAGATCCCAAGGGTGCAGTAGAGCCATCTGCTCCAACAGGTCCATCACACTTCTTTGCCGGCTGAGAACTTGACAAACGAGAACGAGGTGCCATGACTTTTTTTATGATTTTCTTCACGATTTTCTTCTTCTTTACAATTTTGGGTGAAGATGTTTTAGTAGTAACAGCATTAGCACCACTTTTGTCGGTATTCATTTTTTTCTGAGAAATTTCCCCTTTAGTCTTTGCAATCAAATTATCGGTCCCATCACAATGAGCCTGTGAACTAGTAGCATTTATATTTACAATACCAGTAGCTGCAACTTTCTTCCCCAACTGTTTTACACCCTTGCCAGAACTGGCACTATCATTGGCGCTGTCCAATCGCGAAGCACCTTCATTGAATTTAGGAAGTAGCGAACTCGAACAATCCTTATCAACTTTCCTAATTTTCCTACTTCTAGGCGTCACTTTAGTATCAGAAGCAACTTTTGAACTGGGAGGAGTCACAATTGCCTTGGCAACTAGCGAATTCGACTTGAAAGAAACATCTAGCTCAACTGGGCTTCCTTCTGGCTCTCCTTCTTCTTCTTCTTCATTTTCCCTCCCATGACCTGAATATCCCAGCTGATCTCTACCTCTGATATAATTAGAGTTGGAATCACCAAAATAACCAGAATACTGCGAGTGTTCACCGTCTCTATTTCTATGATTAGGTTTAGCCACTTGTATTCTGAGAAGAGCACTCTTCTTCTGTAATTGCTTCCTAGGCTGGGGAACATACTCATTACTACTCTCCCGGTTCCCTGCATTATTATATCTTCCTGATTCTGAAGCATTGTACTCTCGCTTCCTGACAAATATCCTACCCCCATCTCCATCGATAACCTCGTTACGCCCCATCTCAAAGGACGAGTCGCGGCCACCTTTCATAGACTGTCTACCTTGAACCCATATTTGATTTTCATCTCTAGCTCCCCTACCCAACTCGCTGTCACGAGTCGGTACATACACCTTATCGTAACTTCCCGAATTTGATTCAAAACCCCTAGAAGAGGTACTGTGTTCAACCCCCCTAGAAGAATAGTTGTGCTCAATCCCTCTAGAAGAGCTGTGCTCAGCAACACCCCTGGATGATGAAGAACTGTGCTCAACATTAAACCCAAAGCTCCTACTAGATCTATCAGAATTGCTACCGCGACGATAACCACCATCATTCTGGTCCCAAACCTGCTTTTCCCTTTGGCTATGCTGGTCAATGCGTTCCTCTCTAAACCTAGAACCACCTTCGTGTTCATGCCTAAAGACATCAATTCTCCTCCCCGGAGGAGATGTTCTCGAAGCAAAAGACCTATGTCGAGGATCGCGATCCACGTCGACAACCTGGTAAGGCCTCGCGGCCACGATCCTGGGCGATTCCCAGAAATCGGGGCGGTTATCAGGGTACAGACGGTCGTGATCAGGCACAAGGTGACGAATGGGACGGTCTTCACCGGAGGCTAATCGGTGGGAGACCCGAGGAGAGAGGGGGTGGAAGGATCGGGGACGGTCGTCCTCAAGGGGGCGACTAGGGCTAGGGTTGGGAATGGGATTGGAGAAATTGAACTGAGAAGGATGGTGAGGGTTGTAGGAATGCGATGGTTGTGGGAGCGAGGGAGGGGAGGGGCGAGGACGGTAGGAGGGCTGAGGCGGCGGAGGGAGTGGTTGGTGCGGCGGAGGAGGGTGGTGGTGGTGGGAAGGACGGAAATTAGGATCGTCGGAGAAAGGAGAAGGACGGCGGGGAGGGGGAGGAGGAGGAACGTACCTGGTGGTGGTGGTGCTTTGGAAGGAGGAGGAGAGGTGATCCATTGGAGGAGAAGAGATGTTGTTTTCTTCTTCTGCTTTGCGGTGGCTTTTTGTCCTTGTGCTTGCTTGTTGATGACCTTGTCTTGTTCTAATCAGTCCCTCTTATCATATCGATTCATATACCTCATACTTGTACGCCAACATTAGGGCTGCCAATTTGTACCCATATTATAGGAATAAGATCCAATTTAGTTCCATCCGTTTTATTCTAATGCAGTCTTTGAAGTTTGTTTTGTTCAGACGCAGTCCAATTTTCTTTATTTTGTTCCGCCACGGTCCCTCCCGTTAAGTTCACTAACAGATCCGTTAAATACTGATGATGTGGCAATAAAAAAATATAGTTTTTAATATAAATAACTAAAATTACCATTTTGTCCTCAATTTTCTTTCAAATAACTGAAATGACCATTTTGCCCTCGACTTTTTCTCAAATTTATAAAGAAATGCCATTGAATTTTTTTTCTTTTCTCTCCTTTCTCTTTTCCGGCACACCTGCATTCTCTTCTTCGGTGATCTCTCCGTCTCCGGCGTTGTTTCTTCCGACTCCGGCAGGTCCAACCGCGCACGTCTCCATCTCCGTCGAGAGCTCCTCTCCGTTGCAAGGATGAGAAAAAGAAGAAGCAGTGGATGGGAAAAAAAGATGGGAAAAAGAAGCAGTGGATGGGTAAAAAAAGATGGGAAAAACAAGAAGCAGTAACCCAATTTCAGATTGATATAAAACATTATTTGGGTGATGATCCCAACTTTTGATAGAGACAACAAAACAAATGTGTGTTCAAATTTCAAAATATAAAAACCCTTAAAAAATTGGGATTTTTTTCTTTCCGTTGACAAAAAGGAGAAGAAGAAAGGTGAGGCCTTTGCTTATATGTTTTGTTCTTGGGAATGGTAGCGTTTCTGGGTTGGTGCGATTTTGGTAGGATTTTTTGTGGTTTTTATTTTTTTCGAGGTTAGATCTAATCTGAGAGAGAGGTTTCAATGGCACAGCAAGGGGACGGTATTGGGCATGACCGGAGGAAACAGTGCCGGAGACGGAGAGGTCGCCAGAGAAGAGAGTGTAGGTGTGCCGGAAAAGAGAGAAGATGATAAAAAAATCAATGGCATTTTTTCATAAATTTAAAAATAAGTTGAGGACATAATGGTAATTTTACACTAAAATTATTAATTCATTACCAAAATGTGCCACGTCAGCACTAGTTAACGGAATTCGTTACTTGAGTTAACGGGAGGGACCGTGGCAGAACAAAATAAAGAAAATTGGACTGCGCCGGAACAAAACAAAGTTCAGGGACTGCGTTGGAATAAAACGAATAGTTCAGGGATTAAATTGGATCTTATTCCCATATTATATAATCAAATTGAAGACAAATTAAATTGGAGAAAGATCTATATTAGTCTGAATTATCTGTTTTGTTTTAAATTAGTTCATGAACTTTACTTTGTTTCAGATCAGTCTATTTAAGTTTGTTTTGTTACATTTCAGTCCCTACCTTTAAATAAGTTAATGAATTCCGTCAAAACTAACTAACACCGTTAAAATTAAGAATAATTAAAAAATTATGATTTTACCATTTTACCCTTTATAATTTCAATGTTTTATGTATATACCATTTTCTCATCAATCCAACCAGTGACATCACCGCAGACCGGAGCCACCAAGCTCACCACTGACACCATCGTTGGCCGGAGCAACCAAGCCCACAATTAACACCACCGCCGTCCGGAGCCATCTTCCTCATTAATCCTAATCTCAAATCAATTTTTGATTTTTGTGCACCAAAAATGGACACCAAATTTCTAGCTATGCCTCCTCTCAACAGATTCAAATTGATGCAGAAACAGCAGTAGCAAGAGCAAGGAGATGCTCGCCTCCGCCGCCCAAGAAGCGGAAGAGTCTCGGGAGCCTGGGTTTGTCGTCGTCCCGGAGAAGCAGATTCGATGACTCTATTTTATCTCTGTGCTGATGAGATTCGCTCACCATTTGATCTCAATGCCGAGTACAAGCCATCAATTGAAGAAGAAAAGGTGACCTCAACCCAATTCCTTTTTCACTTGTAAATGGTACCACCACTTCTCAATGTATTGAGATTTGTGAGGGAAAAAAATGAGGTTGAAGGGGTGGAACAGTCGGGCTTAAGGCCAGATTAACTTTGGTAGATGGTGATGCTATGGGAGTGGTTGCAGCTGGAGTTGCTGGTGGTTGTGCCGCCGCGGTGGGCGGGTTTGGTGTTTTTGCTACAAAGTTGATGGTGCAGCTGCTGGTGATTGGCCATTAGTAATGGCTAGAGGAAAGGCAAGGCAAGCTGAGATGAAAACTCTCAACATTAAAGCCATTTCTGTGAGTATTTGATTAAATATGGTTGAGAGAGGTTTTGAATTAGGGTTTTTCGATTTGGGGATTTTCCGTTGGGGAAGACGAAGAGCCAGCGGCGGAGAAGATGGAGAGGGCTAAGGTGACGTGGCAAAGAGGTGATGACACCTCATTAAATTTTTTGTTTAGCCAACTAATTTTTTGCTTAGCCTAAGTCAAACCAATGAGGTGATGACACCTCATTAAATTTCATCCACACCCACCCAAGTGAATTGGTGGGAGCGGAGGCTGCGAAGCGACTCGCTCGAATCCATGATTTTTAATGAGGTGTCATCACCTCGTTAATGGCTTAGCCTAAGCCAAAAATAATTTGGATTAGACTCCTCAATCCATATATATAGAGGAAAATGAATCTAAGTTAACTTATTTTTTACTTAAGCTAAGCTAAATCAATGAAGTGATGACACCTTATAAAATTTCACCCATACCCACCCAAGTGAATTGGTGGGAGCAGAGCGACCTGCCCGGATCCATGAATTTTAATGAGGTGTAAGCTAAAAATTAATTGGCTTAGGCCTAAACCAATTAATTTTTTGCTTAAGCTAAGCTATTAATGAGGTGATGACACCTCATTAAATTATATATATATATATACAAATAAAATAATAATTGAAGAAACAAAAAAAAACTATGAACATTGTAGTTGTATGTTAAATTATAACAATTTAGAAATATTATATGTCTAGAATGCAAACACTTATCTCATGCAAGAAGACAAGTATTATAATATGTGCATAGCATTCAAACAATTATAAAATCCAAAAAGACAAGTGTCCCTCTAGGTGTCAAGAGCATATAGCTCTAATATCCCTATAAATATATATTTCAACTCTTGTAAAAATTACAAAGATATCGTTTGGCTACGGGAAAGTTTATTTTCCCGGAATGTTGATTTTTCTGGGAATGTTAATAAGGGCAT
>JAYMTF010004409.1:0-13198 GCA_036897485.1 Pelargonium nanum | reverse complement strand
ATGTGGTAATCCTTAATTTTTACAAAAAATGGAAACAAGACACTCATTTTGGGACGGAGGGAGTATGTGTTTGTAATTAGTCTCATTCTTATGATGCAGGAGTCTGGTGTTATTTGGATCAATGGATTTGGAGTTGGACAAGCCTTGATGAAAATATTATTTTAATTGTTAATTTGCAAGGCCATGAACAATGTTTGTTAATTATTTGTTTGTTAGTTTCGTTGACTCTCATACTCTTAATTTGTATTTGTCTTGATAAAATTTGAAGGAAATGTATTTTACTGTACTGTATGCATGAGTTTTTTTTTTTATATTTCTCTTCGTGGGCTTAGGCCCAAACCATTTTACCGGATGGCGGATAACCCGCCAATCCGCTTCTGATCCGTCAGTATTAAAATCCGCCAAAATAAATTTCAAACGGGCGGCCAGTGGGTTAGGAAGTGACCAATCCGGAGCCCAGCGGATGGGTTGCCCCAAGATACGAACGGGCGGTTAATCCGCCCGCTGACACCCCTAGTTACAGTAGATAGTTTCTTCAAATCCCCAAAAGACTAAACGCATCAGTAAATAGAAATTCATCATAATAAGTTCATTTCCCCTCTTCAGAATTTGTTCTAGACAAAGTATCTTGTCGGGAGGATAAGAATAATAAGCCCACTACGGATTTCAAGACTCTTGAAGAATGATTAACGTTCTTTCTTTTTTGAATGATTTTTAAAGGACGAGTTCACTTAGGTATGAATACAAACTAGTATGATTACTAGTAAAGGTAATTTGTAAACATGATTCCATTAGGATTGATTTACTTGAGTTGCTAGAACCCTTATTAATTGCTAGTATACTTCAATTCATTTAATTTAGGTTACAACTTAGTGGCTTTAGTTGATTCTTCTCAAATTTGATTCAATTAAACCCTGTCCCTTTTTAACATCTTGTTCAGGAACTACGATTTTGCTCCTTTTGGTCACAGGATAGTCCACGTAAAAATTATAATTGTATGTCATAATTTTTCGTACTAAACCCAATAATGTCTTTGTAATAAGTTAATATGTATCCTTTGACTGCTATAACATACTTCCATTGAGAACATAACACATATCGAGGCAATATCAAACTTTTAAGACATTTATATATGAATTCTTATATATTATTGGTCAAAAGAAGCACATATAATTAATGGTATAGAATAATCAATTCCATGTTCTTTTTAGGCTTTTACTAACACTGCTCTTTTATGCATTACTTCCCAATAACCAAAAAACAAAATTATAGAGGCCATACTTTTCATTGACAATTATATACGGCGATACGAGAAAATTTGGTGGATGAAGATAATAATTTTGCCGTGAATCTCATCTTGATATCACTATCATCTCCATTACAGAAAAACCATTCAGTTCCATTTTTTCTGAAGAAATAGTAATCGCAACAGCTAAAACGTAATATCTCTTTAGATTACAAAAGGTCAGTTGATCTATACAAAATTGTAACCAACGCTACAGCTCCCCCGGGAATCCGCATTCACCGAATCAAGGATGTTGCTTTGATTATTAAATAGTTGTCCAGCTACGAAACCATGGCGATACTGACATATGTAAAGTTTTTATAGAAACATACCTCCAATGATATCTTTAGGTACGAGCGGAAAGTTACTCTATCATCTTTATACGCTTTGAATGAGCTTCCTTCATCCAGTCGAGGCATTCATCAGCAGTTCCAGAGGGATGTGCAAGCTGCCAAGCGAGCAGTTTTTGTTGCTGCGTGGAAAAATAAAATTAGCATCTGAAAGTCTACTTAGGTTTCTAGCGCCGGTAATAAATGCCTTACCCACTCCCTGACAAGAGGTCCTCCAGATTTAAGCTGCAAAACGGTCATTATGTCCTTCCCATTGACCAATGGCTTCACATCCCAGATTTTCTCAAGACCTGCATTGGGATAATTATATGTATTCAATATCAAACTAGAGCCACGATATCACACACCTAGAGCTGGCAATTCGTGTCTCAACACGCGATGGAGCACGAAAAAATCGTGTTGGGGTTACTAATTTTGCGATCATGTCATGTTCGTGTTGGAGTACCAAACACGTTTAATAATCATTTCGTGTTTTGACATGCCCGACAAAACATAATTCAAACATGAACGATGCGAATTTCATTGCCATCCCGATTCTTGATTTCTATTCGTAAACAAAAATTCTAGTCCAAACGCAATTTAAAATTATTGACTAATGGCATACTCATACAAAAGGCAGGACGACTCTTCTCATACCTAGTTTAATAATGGCATCCTCAACTGCGTGAAATAGATCTCTTCTCTTGTCCAATTGAAATTGCCCTTCAAGAAAGTCATTAGTACAATCCACGTCGTCCGGGTATAACAACGTAGACATCAACAAAGCAACTCGCCAAAAATCTTTGATTTCCCGAAGAAGAAAACCTAACAGACCAGGAAAAAAGAGTAAGGAAGCTATGCAACTACAAACATAATATGCTAGTTGACAAAAAAAATGCAGTTCAATGCACAAACCTACCACCATTGAAGGGTCTAGGGAAAAAAGACACATTCTGATTTCAAGTAATACAAATTAAGCAATTATTAATCCCTTTATGACCATGACTTTGGACTCACATTTTATAAATGAGTTCTAAATAAGCATCATATTCATTTTAGTCACTTCTTCCTATCAACTCTACTATTTGCCGTTAATTCAATATCTCCAGTGAATCCTGCTTCCATTGCTAAACCTACAGATTCAATAGTGGATCCTTTTGTTCTCAGCCAGTACCTTACTACCTTTACTAAGCGGCAAGAGAGATCAAATTGTTGTCATCCTTTAGTGTATACTGTATAATAGAGTGTCAGGCAAGACTTGCATTGACATCACCATGAAGAAGTTAAGGAGAAACATCTACATAATTACAAGCCTCAAAATCACTGTGCAAAAGATTCATTCTTAACAGATGCAGAGTTAGGGCTGAGAAACTCTACTGTTAATTATTTCATAAAAGTGCAAAACATACAAGTTAATACATAAAAAATAAAATAAATAAAAATACATACCCGTCAATACTCGCAATTTAGATTCATCAGGCACGTCAACAATCTCTCTTCCCCAATCAAGTTCAACACATTGAATTTCTTTTTCAGATGTAAGAAAAGGAATCAAGGATAAGAATTTTTCTAGTGCTCTATGTACATTTATTACCTGCAACAAAGACAATTATATCACCAATAATGACATAATCAACATAAGAAACTTGAGTGTCAATGAACTTGAATACTTCAAAAATTAAAACTTACTGTATCAGCATCACTGGCTTTACGTTTTAGAGATTCCCGGAAAATGCAATTGACAACAGGAACCTGAAATTTTAACGTGATACAAGAGTGATTTATATATTTTTCAAGTTTAATAAAAGTATTTCTAATGACATACCATATATCAAAAATGACTTTCTTTTGTTACACAGAGACAGAATTACACAGAGAAGAAAGGAAAAGCAATGCAGATAGTACCTTCTTTGCTTTGTTATCTTTATATATAGTCTTTCTAAGTGGGAGAAACAAAGCAGCATACAGGGAGAGCCTTCGTTGTTCGTCCTAAAATTCAAATGACACAAATTACAAACCTAACACAAGTAACAAAATACAATGGTGGCTCATATATACAATGGTGGTATTTTGTGTGCTGGCTCACGTGACCGCCTTTTCATTTTGTGTGCTGGCTCATATATATATTCAACATGTGATATAGTTATTTACAGATCATGATCCATAAAGTACAGAAAAATGTGAATTGACACTATACTTACATTGAAGGTGGAGGATCCAAGTGGCAAAAGGTTCCTTGCACAATCCATGTATGCAATGCACAGCCTTAAGGATGCAAACAAATTATATGAGGGCACAATATCACAGGTGCAGACAATTAAGATTTTAGAAATATTGACAAAACTTGTGCAGAACAATATAGCTGAAAATAATACAAGATGAAAGTAACCATACTTATCACATCCTTCTGATGTTGTAGGCTCAGAGTTAGGAGGAATACTGAAGACAACCCAAAATAATTTCAAATCGCAAATGTAGGTCATTGCTTTTACTGGTTGATTTCCAGAGATCATGAGATCAATCTGCAACAAGTATGACCAACATGGGAATAACAAATAGCTAATGTCAGAATCTCAGTAAGCAGATAAAACTATCAAGCTAGATCCATCTGTGTGAATAATATATTAATCACAACTGCCAGAGAAAAAATGTAAGCTAATGTGCATACTTCAGTGCCAATGCGCTCTCTGCTAATTTTAGCTGCAAGTGCTGCTTTAACTTCTTCTGAGGCTGCAGCATCCTTAAGTTTTTCATCTAGTATGAAATCAAACCTTGCACCTAACAACACAAGATGGGTTAATGACATCAGATCACCCAATAAAAAAAAGGATAGAAAGGCCCAGCTCATTTGAAAAAACTGTTATTATCTCATCACCTCAAGTGTTTTTTGAAGTTCATTTTCAAATACAACTGCAATATAGTATTTCAACCTAATCATAAAAAGGACCAGCTAAAATTGTTCAATACAAAATAAAGCGAAACAGAATGAAGAGAAATTATAGGATCACAAGTACCAAAACGAATAGCTCGAAGAACTCGCAACGGATCATCCAAAAATGTATCCTTTGCAGGTAAAGGGGTAACTATTTGTCCAGATTTCAGATCTGCAATGCCTACAAGAGAAAAACAGTTTAGCCAGCAACTGAGGGCGAAAAGGAAGGGCAGTAAGATGACATTAATCCAATAACTACCTCTTCCGGTTAAATCTTCAACTGAGTTTGTATTAATGTTGTAGAATAAGCTGTGAAAAGAAAAGTAATCCCTTTGAGTATGAACAAAGTACTATATTGCTAAAATTTTGAAGAGAATAAGCTGTACCAAACTATCATAGCAAAGCCAGGGGGGAGAACTAAGGGTGCCCATACCCTGGCTTCATATTTTCCCATAAAATAAAGTCATTGATTAAATAAATCATGTAATATGCCAAATGGCCCTCCTTAATAGATAATATATAAACAGAGCCATCCATAAAGAAATCTTGTGGCACTACCACCATATCCATCAATAAGTGTACACTTAACAGGAATTTGAATAGGTAGAACCTAACTACTATTAGATTGACATTAGATATTACACAATTGGAGGCAACCAGCACACTGAAAACTGAAATACCTGTTAATCGTTAAATCCCTTCTATATGCATCCTCTTCTGCCGTGCCAAATCTCTGTAGTGAGTAAAACCAGATAGTCAGATAAACATTCTAGGTAAAGGTGTCTTAACATAATAAGCAAAGCAGTGGAACAAGTTGAAGTAATGATATATTGGAATAGGCAGTAGGCGGCTATTGCATTATTCTACTCCACAAAGTTTCTTAAATAAGTTTTCCAAATATACAGTTTGGTTTGAAATGTGAAAGCACGCTCTAGCACAGCTATTCTCCTCTTCTTGTCTCTCATGTGATTATTTCAGAATATTTTTTACACTAAACAAATCTTGCACATCAATTGCAATGTTAGAAATTAGGGTCCCACTAGCAAATTGGACTTGTACAGTGAGCATGAAACACAAGCATCTACAAAAGCAAAAGAAAACAACCACCAGGCATAACACTAATTGCTGGAATAGAACTGTCTACCATAGTAGGAATGCGGCTGTTCTGATTCTCGCTGTAATCTTCGGCCCTCAAATTAACAAAATCAATCCACATATCAAAGAGGCGCATCTTTGCTGTTTCCAAGTGCTTGGACTGGTCAGGATTACTACAAAATATAAAATGATAGACATGTAATTAATAACATATAAACACACCATACGATCCAAAATAAAATAAAAAAGATAGATTACACAAAAGGTACCTTGGTATAACAGCTAGTCCTCGGACCTCTTCCCCCGTAGAAGCCAAGTACTCGGTGACCTTATCAACAAACTCACTCCCCAACATATTGTCCACAGCAATATCAATGTCATAACATTCTTTACCTAAAAGCTGAAGAAAAGGAATGAAAATTGCCGACATACATATATAAGGAACACCTAAAATTCACATTCACTTGATAAGTCTCAAGTGATAGAGCTATTTTTTCCTAAAATCAAGAAATTAATGCATTCATACAGAGAAAATGATAGAGCAAGGCAGATCTAGTGCTATTTTATGCATATGAAACTGTGGACATGCATAAATAAGGAGCAACTGAAATTCACATTCACTTGAAAATTATCAAGTAATAGTGCTGTTCTTTTTCTTTTCAAAATCAATAAATTAATATGTTCAAGGACGTGAAATTGAGCAAATGCATAAATAAGGAACAACTGAAATTCACTTGAAAATTCAAGTCAAGTGATAATGCTAATTTTCCTAAAACAATAAATTAATAAATTCATATATTTATGTTATGCATACGAAATCGAGCGAATGATAGAGCAAATCAGAGCTAGTTCTATTTTATGAATACGAAATGGTGGACATGAATAAATAAGGAACAACTGGAATTCACATTCACTTATAAACTCTCAAGTGACAGTGCTGCTTTTTTTTTCCTAAAACAATAAATTACTACGTTCTTATACGAATGTAAGCATACGAAACTGAGCAAATGATAGAGCAAAGCAGAGCAGACGGACCTTATCTCGTACCCAGCCTCCGGCGACTCGGAGCTGAGTATCCAATTGAAAGTGCCTAAGAGTTTCGAGAAGCCTCTCGAAAATTTTCTTCTCGATGTCCGTGAGATCTATATGTTCCTTCACCTGAACCTCAACGGAGACCGGAGATGCCGCCATAGCTCTGCTAATGTAACTCAAAGACCTAATGGCGGGAGCTGGAGTGATCGGAAACTTGATAAAGCTGTTTCTACTGTGCTTAGGTTTGAATATAATGTTGCAACTGCTACTGCGGTTTCGACTGAAACCAGTGTGGACGAAGAAGGCTCTTATTGGGAGAGGAGGTTGACGACGACGGAGGAGAAGAAGGAGAAGAGGCTCTAATTTTAGACCTATTGTCATTTTGTTTTCTGTTTATCCTTCTTGTAGTCTATTTCTCAACGCTTCCGTTTGTTAAGTACTTCTACTTTCGGCCCGGCCCAAACTGGGCTGGCGTATTGCAAATTCTTTGGGCTGGTTCCACAGAGAATTGAAAAGAGTATGGCCCGTTCTCAAATATTTGAAATTCAAGTCAAATCAAATTTAAAATACATATACCGTTACTTATTTTTATAGGAAAATGTTAAAGGTCCAAATTTTTGTACACGTTTCTACGTACAAAGTGTTGTGACGTTTTCATTAAACAACCTGATATATATGATATTACTAACTTTTTCTTAATAACATAGTTATAGTCCTATTTGTATGTAATCTAAATATTTGGCGCATATCAAAATAATTTTGCACATTTGCATGTGTATAATCTAAACATGAATATGATCGTAAAGATAGTCAACGATATTCAACATTGGTAAAAAATATTGATCAATACTTGATTCAAATCTACGTCAACAACAAGCCACTTTTCATTCAATTGAAATTGCTTATTAGTTTGTCAAATGAGCATAAAACAACCATTTTATTAAACACTATTTAATTTGATGACCTACTTATATATTGAGTGAAAGTTTGTACAAAAATAATGTCTTTGTCTCGTTAATATTATGAAAGTAGGATATATTTATTAGCGTGCTGAATAGGTAGCATGGCATTCACCTTTTTAATAATAGTTGGGGAGGAACCTTTCACCAAAGGAGTCCAAGCATTTGTCATGACCACCAAATGCCACCTTCACCGAATGGCTTCAGATTCGCCACCTGCCCTGGTCCACACATGGCTAGATAAGCAAAGTTGTTTTCATTATAAATATACAAATAAGGCCACACCTCAACGTCTAAGAAACCGAAACACAACTATAGTATAATTAATTGTAATTTATGAAGCATCCAGGAATTGATCTCTAGTCTTCTCGTAATGGTAAATCAAACTCTGCAGCAATAAATCCACAGGTCAGATCTGTTGGTATAATAAAGAATCTATAAGTGCTTGTTTGGTAACTCTATTTACTAGCTTTAGGGAGGTACCGTATAAAATGCAAAAGAAACTTAAAATATTGTATGAGAGAAAATTGAAGTCTATTAGTAGAGCTGACAATTTGGACATGAATTTGTAGATGCCTCCGACCAACAGTTTTACAGGTTGTGGTTGCATAAAATAGATCCAATAACGATCTAATAACTTTTGTGTCGGATCCGTGCTAAATTTGCACATTTTGTATTTAAAACTCAAAACTCGCACTTGTATTGGAGAAAATCCGACCTGATAATTTCAAAAGAAAACTCGAATTGTCAGCTATAATCTAGATCTTAAGAACATGTGACAAAAGAGAGATGTCAAAGGGAAAGGAACATATGACAATATAAAAGAGTCTTCTAAAGACGGCTAAGAATGGTATTAGTATCTATCTCACCTTCAAAGCAAAATGGAATAATTGTTTCCAAGGAATGCGAAGCCTCAACCACCGTCACCTGCAACCACAAGCTATACCACAGAAAGTGAAAGGAAAAAAATGAATCCAAACATCACCGAGAGCAAGAGGCAGCTACAATATTATGGCAAATTATTGAGAAATCAACTTGGAATTGTTCTAATCCTATCATATATGGCTATTTATATCCCTTGAGTGAGCTCCAAGCCTCTCTCTTTCTCTTTCTCTTCCCTTTACTACTAATCTCTCTCTCTCTCTCTCTCTCTCTCTTCCAATTCCAACTCAAAAAGGGTAAGATCAGAAGATGTCACTATACATGGCAAGACATAATTTCAGGTTCACCTTAGTCCTCTCAGTTCTCATCTCTCTCGCCCTTGTCTCCTTCGTCTGCTGTGTTATTGCGGAGCTTAAGAAAAATGAGGTATCAATCATATCATAACAAAACAATTCAGTAACTAATTAGCTAAGTTTTATTGATTTGTAATGTGTTTTCATTTCCAGAAGAGCAATATCAAGTTGAATGGGAAGCTCTGTTACCTACCTCCAAGTCGTTCTTTTGGATTCGGAATTGCAGCTTTGAGCTGTCTGATAATTGCTCAGATCATTGGTAATGTTGTAATCTGCACAAACTTCTGCAGAAGAGATCAAGAAAAGAGTAATAAGTCAAGCAAGGCTAAAATTAAAAGACCAAACCTTACCACATTTCTTCTGCTCATCTCCTGGTACCTAATTCGAATTATTCAATTGTTCTATGCATGTTTCTCAGTTTCAAGACCTCTTGCTATAATAAAACTTTGCATATGCAGGGTGAGCTGTGGAATTGCAGTGATTTTATTAAGTGGAGCCACAAGTATGAACAGGCAACAAGAGTATGGAAAAGGATGGTTGGATGGAGAATGTTACCTGGTGAAACCGGGTGTATTCATTGCCTCCGCAACAATGGTCATGCTCTCAATAGGTTCCATTTTGGGCTTTGCGGTCCTTAGAATTACCCAAGGTCAGATTGAAGCGGCGGGTGTTGAAGATGCATGCGCAACTAGCATCAAAAGCTAGTTTATCCAACACGATACACTAATTTCGTATCAGTGTTCATATTGTGTTTCGACGCGAATTGACAACTCTAGTTTTTGTAATCAATAGTAGCAGAAGCATGGAAGAAATGACAGTGGCTGGCACGCTAATGCAACCGACAAGAACCAAACCCAAAATGGTGTTTTAGTTCTTAAAAGCAGAAGCAGATGCCAACAGTTTACAAGTCACACTCACCAGCCCCCAGAGCCAACAACACTACCCTCGGTGGGATCCAGTTGAAGTGTTCGAACCTCAAGTCTGCTTTTCTCATCTCTGTGTATAGTCACATCCCATTTTTTTTGTTTGTTCACTGTCAAAACTTGAGAACAAATTGCAATTTGCAATGGGTAAAAGAGATTTATACAACATTGTCAACATATATATTCTCTCTAATGTAACGAATGATACGGAAATAAGTATATAACTAAACAAATTAAGAGGGCTTGGTGCGGTCCAATCTGAGCTCATATTTCCCACTACATCGCTACAGCAGTACAGCCCTTTACTTTTGTATGCCAGGTGGAGAAAAAAACAGAAATAGAGGCTTAGAACTAAAAACTGTGTAAATTAACATTCCACAAGCTCCGAAACGATAAAGACAGCCTGTAAGCCTGAAAATGTTTGAAGGGGTAGACCTGATATCAACATTTAGTTCATATAAATGTAGGAGCAATTTTTGATATTTAAGAATCGATCATCATCAAATAGGGGACAATAAAAGTGATGCTCACTGCACAGACAGGAGGTCATCACATATGTGAGTAGTGGGATATTTTCACCCCTTAATTCCACGAGACCTCACTCCACTTAACATCATAGCGCGGTAAACATTAATGTCAAGTGAACTGAGCCCAAAGGGAATAACAAGACGTAAGAGACCTTGCATTCCACTTCATGTTTTGGCTAGATACATACACTCTACAATTTCCTATCTATTTAGCATCAATTACGTGTAGACGCAAATATACATTTAAGCAAAACAACACCGTGAGTGACCACATATTAGCAGGTCAAATTTCAACTTCAGTCAAGGTGTGATGGAGAATTTGTCCACACATTCCCATATAAGGACCAAACAAAGAAAACATATACATATGCAAATTTCTCCCAACACAATACTAACTGACAGGACTTGTGTAATTCAAACTCAAGCTCCTAGGCATCGATCAAAACACGACTGATGCAATAGTTGTATTTGTTCCTATGATACCGTATAAGGTATATATTCTCCTAAATACATAATAACACTTGGTAGCACTGAAAACATTTAAGTAGCTTTTGGATTTAAAAACTTTGGAGATTCCTATTCTAGAGCCATTCTCATGACCAAAAATCATGATCCAAACATGAACAAGACAGTATCATTCCGGAACGAAATTCTAATCCAAAGCTACCTTGGTATGGACATTACATGATGCTATGAATTTAGAAACAAACATCAAACTGAAACAACCAACAAACCACAGAAAGATCAACAACCTCTTTGCTTGAGCAATATATTAATAGAGAAACAATATTCCCAGGAAATGACAGTACAGAAACAGCTGAATTTTGATTCTGAGTATGTAAACAGAATGTATCTAGCCAGGATTGAGGTAATGTAATGTAGTACCGTTCTTCAAGCTAATGGATGGATCCTGGAGATTGAGGTGATATAGCATGGCTTCGAACTAAATCCAGCTCGTATTCCATATCAAACAAATGAAACTCTCAGAAAGCCATTCTCGTGACTGAAAAATCATAATCCAAACATGGAACAATGAGAATACATTCCGATTATGATTTTTTATTCCAAATCCTGAACAAAATTCTAATTCAATGCTACATTAGTATCAACAGTATATGATGCTATGGATTTAGATACGAACATCAAATTGAAACAAACAACTATCAACAGAAAGATCAACAGCCTCTTTGCTTGAGCAATATATTAACAAACATTTTCCGGCAACGACAGTTCAGAAACATTGTAATTTCAATTCTAATGGTTTACACAAAATGTATCTTCCGAGTATTGAATTTGAGTTAATGAGTGTACCATTCTTCAAGCCAATGATCAGATCCTGAAGATTGAGGTGATATAGAACGGCTTCGAACATCATACTCCAAATCAAGCCATGAAGAGTGCTCTCAATGTATGATTCTGCCGAGGAAGATGAATCTGAATATCAACTCGCCATTTCCAACAAACACAAATCATTGAGTGATCTGAGGAAAAATTCATCAGAGTTTGTGATTAGGTCTCTCTTGTGCGTTTTCAGATCTTCTCAATTTCTGGGCCTCGCGCGTCTGTGTTTTGCGCTCCAAACTTCAGACATAAACTGAATTGGTTTCGTTCGTTGGGACCGCGCGAGAATTTAGTCCACTTGTTGTGCGGTAGGCCATTTACTGTCGAGCCCTCTCTTTCAATAACCAGAATTTATTGTAGCACTCCGTATTTATGAAGCCCACGGTGGTACGGCCCAATGTTCAAACCATGCTCTTGGGCCTATGGTTAAATTTATTTCTTAAAATAAAAATGTTTTATTTTGATCATTTAATTTCATTTTCGAAATAGGGAATAAAGAATCTAAGCTAAGAAAGCCAAGTCAATGAGAGCTTGCCACCACATTAAAATACTCATATACCCACCAAAATAAATTTTTGGGAGCGGAGCGACCCGCTAGATTCAAGCATTTTAAATGAGGTGTCATAATTTTATTGGTGGCTTAGCCTAAACCAAATAATTTTTGGTTTAGGATCGTCAATCCCTTCAAAATAATTGTATTTTGTTGTTTCTTGGGAGTTTAGTTATACACAAATTATCAGCGTTATTATAATAAGTTTAATCTTTTGAAAAAAATTGTTATAACACATGTGTCTAATTATCAAAACTAAACATAGTAAGAAAAAAAAAGTGTCATGTCAATTTATTTTGACAACAATATTACAAATTGAACCAAATGGAAACAAAGTTGCATAATGTGAGATCAAATTTGAACAACATATATTGTTCGTTGAACAAATTAAAATAATAAAAACAATTCCCTCTAAAAAAATGATAAAAAATAAATTGTGTGCTTGCATTTATTAATTTAATTTTGGATTATAAGGATGGATCATGGATATATTGGTTGTTGTTGGTAAAAATGGTAAGTAGGATCTAGCATTGCATTGCACTTACTGCTGTGGCTGTGACTCTGACACCCGGAACCCGCTAACGAGCGCCGTGTGCTTGCTTGCTTTGTTTCTCAAAAACCTCCTCTTTCCTTCCAATTACTGTCTTGCTGTGCATGTTTTGTCTTCTTTCTCGAACGAAATAACCAGAACACACCAAATACCACACAAAGACTACACACCACACTCTCCTTCTCCTTCTTCGTCTTCTCTCAAGTGCTCTCTCAGCTGCTTCTGCAGCTCCTTCTCCATCTCCGCCATTCAAGATCCACATTTACTACAGATACAGAGCTTTACTCTGGTTCAATTCATCGAAGAGGAAGAAGATAGTGTGAGTAACAGAGATGGAGCAATTGAAGACCATTGGTAGGGAGCTGGCGATGGGGTCGCAGGGCGGGTTCGGGCAATCGAAGGAGTTTCTGGATCTGGTGAAATCGATCGGCGAGGCTCGA
>JAYMTF010004408.1:0-13198 GCA_036897485.1 Pelargonium nanum | reverse complement strand
AAGATACAGATACACAGAAAAATAAGTAATAAGAGTTTCTCCAGAAAAAAAAAAAACATTATTGCCCTACCCATCCAATTTTTAGTACTACCAATCCTACTTAGTTTCTCCATCGACTGACTTGTAAATGAATTCAAACTAAAAAGATTTGTAAAATAAGTTATTTACAGTTATTAGTCACCGTTTGTTTAAACTTGCAATGTCTCATCCTATCATACTAGAGGGATTACAGACCATATGTCAAGTGAGGAGAGGGGTTGTGACAACTTGAAACAGTTTTATCATTGGTCTGCACTATGTTTAGTACATTGTTGCACCTGTTTTTCAGAGGCACATGCCATGCGACATAGCTCCAAATGATGTTTACGTTGTTAGTAACACTGTCCTGCGATCATATGTCCAAATTGAAACTCTGAATTTCTAGCATATCCGCGTGGTTTGTTAGTTTTGTTTTTGGTTGGCTCATACGTTGTAGGGCTTCATGTGTATATGAATATTTGTTTGTTCTAAAGGTCAAATTTTCCCTTTATGCTTTAGTTTGTCTTTGTGTCCACAAGGGCATTTATCTTGCCTATACTTAGTATCTTCTGATTATTTCATATCAATATTGAACTTTATCCCATATTAATGAACAAACTCTTCCTCGTCTCACATAGGCCTTTTAAGCTTGATAAATATTAGTAGATAGTTATTAAAAGTGTTTTCTGAATTTATTTACTCTCTTTTAATGTGTCTTTTGAACTGAATATCTATTTCAAATGTACTGAATTCCACGTTTTTGTGATTTCATTATTTATTTGAGTAGGCTCTTGAGACTGATGGCTTGGACATGGAAATTGACTTATCTAACCTTGGAACTGTCAATACAATGTTTGCGGCACTGTTCAGGTAATGTATTGGCTTAAACATAATTAGTAGTTAGTAATGGTTTGCTAGTCATAAGGTCTTGAGATTCTGTTTGATTGTAGCAAGCTTGGTGTACCTATCAAGACAACTATCTCCGCTAATGTTCTTGAAGAAGCTCTCAATGGAACTGTTACTGTCAGACCTCTTCCAATTGGAACATCAGTTAGTGGGAAGGTGCGTAATGGCTTGAACAATGATGTGGTCATACTCCTTCAGGAATTTCCATTTACTTATAATATTGTGTCTCACTATAGGTGGAGAAGCAGTCTGCTCACTTCTTTGGCGTAACTATAAGTGAGCAACAAGCTGAATCCGGGATTGTTGTAAGAGTTACCTCAACTGCACAAAGCAAGTTTAAGGTGCATTTCTACATAACTTTGCTGCAATGATTGTGTGTGTGGTTCTTGTAATGGCTATTAAGCTCTCTTTCGGAGCTTCAGTTATCCTATTTTTATCCTTATGAACTATATTGTTGAAACGTGCTATGCTTTTTTGTAATTTTTCAGCTACTTTATTTTGAACATGACGCCAATGGTGGTTATGGTTTAGCCTTACAGGTACCATATTTCTTCTCAATCACTGTACTATTGTTCTCTCATTGTATATTTGTAAGTGTTTTGACCAATCTGGCAATCTGCCTTATATTTTTTAGTAACTGTTGATGAAGAGGTGAATAGTAGTTTTATTTTGTTGATTCATTGTTCCAACTTATATTGCTATACCTAACCACAGTACACATAGATACATCCCAATTTCATAGATCTCTAAGTACTTGCATTGTCTTACACCATTTTGTTGTGGTGGGTCTCAACACCTTGTGATGGCTGAGGAAGGTGTACTAGGAATCAAATCGTATATGTAGTTCTGTAATTTGAGTAACTTATTCAGCAGATAAGACACCTATATGTAATTATGCTATTGGGGTTGGTTAGAACCATTATCTTATGGCTAGGTAAATTTTGTTGCATGTTTGCATGGTTTGAACTTTGAACGAAAAGTGGGATCATTAATGACCCATTGTGCCTTATCCAATCTATCAATTGCCGTCACAACCCCTAATTTTTAATCTTCCTATGATCAAGTGGCATTAGATGAATCACATTTAAAATGTCACAAAAGAAATCCTTAAATCCTATTTGGTTAAATATAACTTTTTGATTATTGATATGAATAATTTTAATTATATCTATCTGCCTTTTGCTTATGATAATCTGCTAAAGCTGCTTCAATTTTTGTTGTAGAATGTATGCCAAATAAAGCACACAATTAAGATATGATAATTTCTCATAATAGTTTATGTGATAATCAATATTTGAGTAAACTACCTTAAAAGGTTTTGGTTATGGTGGCTCACTAAGTTGGGAAAAGAATGAAGATCCACTTTCTTCCCAGTCTTGAGCCTTTTTTTTTTCCTGCCAACTGACCTGAAGATCGTACTCTTGTTTTCTTTTGGTAGGACAATTGCATTACTATTTACTAATTGAACATATGTTTTGATACCTCTCTTTGATCCCTTCAACATGGATGGTTTTGTATTCGACATTCGACAAGGATTGAATTCTACATGCTATGATATCTTGTTGTTAATTGATTGGAATTCCATTTTCTTTGCTGGGTTAGGGGGAGTTGGTGGTGTTTGATTAGCTACTAGATCATCTATTTAGCTGTAATAGAACTGTAATTTGGTGCTTGGTCTCTCATAGTCTAACATACCTGTACTTAATAAAATGAAGGCATAATTTTTTTTTCTTGGCTTTCCAAAGTTAACTGGTATATTCAGCATGAATGATAAGCATGGAGGCATGTGTTCCTGTTAAATTTCACTCCAACTGAAAAGCCTAAGCTAATAGGTGGTCTCAACTTGTATATCAAGTACTCTTTAATTTCATGTTTGTTCAATATGAGATACATCAACACTCCCCTTTATGTGTGGGCCGGACAACATAACGGATCCTGCATATGAACCAAGAATTAATATGGGGGCAACACTAACTGGCCACATAGGCCCGTGAGCAAACCAACTCTAATGCCATATTAAACTTTAATTCAATAAAAAGCTTAAGTTAATAGTTGAAAGGCTGAACTAGAATATAAAGTGATCATGAACTTCACATTCTTTCCAATATGAGGTACTTCTACAATTCCAAAATGGGTTGGAGATTCATGGATCATAAAAGAACTCGTGAGGTTGTAAAACAGTTCATTGTGTTTTAACTCCCTAGCATATTTTGCTGTTTGTGCAAAATAAAAAAAATAAAAAATACCTTGGCTTCATTTTCTGTGGAGGATATGTTTTCCTGATTGAAGAAAGCTGGGTGCAGATTAGTATTTTACCTAAACCTTTCTTAGCATACAATCGAGATATAGGTAATGGTTTGGCATATCTGTTTCCTTTCCAATGTCACTGCATGCTGGGCTAACTGTTATCTATGTAACACGTTTGTGTTCCACACACCACACTAAGGCATGTTTTGGGTTACTGTTAGGCTGAAAATATGCTGCCATGCAGACGCCAGCTCTCTTAAGTTCTCCTGAGGTGAGTTCTTCACTGAGGCATTTAGTCTTACTTTAACACTTGCTATTGCTTTGTGCTACAACATGTTAGATGATGAGTGATGTGTAGCCAATTTTATGATTGGCAATTGGGGCCTCTTAGAATTCATTTACATATTGATGAAGACCTTTATTTCTAGTGGACTATTGAAACATTCTGAATCTACTGTTAAGAAGATTCTGTCTAAGTATTAAATTATTGTCCAAGAAGTTGTGTGTTTGCTTTGGAATTGATCTTTTTATTGCTGTTTAATACGGGGTAATGTTGTCCAGTGCTTTTGAAGCTTATTTTACATATGATATATTGATATTATTTATCATTTAGAGCATTACTATTTGATATTATTTAAATGTATAATAAAGAAATAATTTGATTGATGTCATGTGAAGCAAGCTATGTCTTAGAATTGAGTGAACAATGGTGTTTTTCTGTTGATTCACAGGAAGATAGTGAGAAAACGGGCAAGATAACATCTGTAGG
The DNA here is from genome assembly GCA_036897485.1 of Pelargonium nanum. Lineage (NCBI taxonomy): Eukaryota > Viridiplantae > Streptophyta > Magnoliopsida > Geraniales > Geraniaceae > Pelargonium > Pelargonium nanum. The sequence goes on along the minus strand of JAYMTF010004408.1, from coordinate 9,258 downwards.
GATGTATTTCTTACATTTTCAAGTGTACAGGATGGATTCTACCCTGAACGCGGTATGCATGTTCTATTATTTCTTTGCTGATCACTCTCTTTATATCTCATGTAGTCTGACTTTCTTCTCATGGCTGAATAAGTTACAAGTTGTGTGTGCAGTTAGCAATAGCCAAGGACCCTGAAGCTGCTTTCTTCAAAAGGTTGGAAGGTCTTCAACCTTGTGAGGTTTCAGAACTAAAAGCCGGCACTCATATATTTGCTGTTTATGGTATGAACTTCTTTTTTTTTTTTTGTAATTATTTTTCTTTTGCAACTATCTATTAATTGGGTTGGATTTTTTTTTTTTCTTTCTGGTTCACTGATCTTATCAATACTTTTTCAGGAGATAATTTCTTTAAGACTGCTACTTACACAATTGAGGCGCTTTGTGCAAAGACATTTGAGGATACAACAGAGAAGCTTAAGGAGGTAGAGGCTCAGATTTTAAGAAAAAGGGTTGAGCTACGCCAATTCGAAGTGGAATACAGAAAGGTAATATTTCCTGGTTTCTGAACATGATCCTTTTACATGTGTTTGGTAAACCACTTGTTTTATGAATTCTCTTTCATTTTTGCAGGCATTGCAACGCTTTCAAGAGGTGACCAACAGATACAGCCAGGAGAAGCAGTCTGTATGTTTCCTTTGTTCATTATCTCACCTCTTATTTTTTGCCCATTTGAATGATATTATGCTTGTCTTGCAAGCATAAAGGTGAAGGGTTGAAGCATGATCATCTACTGTCAGATGCTCCCTTCGTCCTAAAATGAGTGTCTACTTTGTGACTGTAAAAATTGTCTCAAATTGAGTGTTCACTTTTCTTTTTTGCTTAGTTAGTTGTGCATGGATTACTAATAATAACCTTAAGATAGATTAGTTGGAAGACCTTAGGGCTGCATATGGATTAAAAACTTTGGAATGGGAACGGGAATCAATGGAAATCAAATTTCTTTTCCAAAGTCATTCTCATGACCAGTATGTGTTAATCCAAACATGAATGGTAATCCCATTTCCATTCTTGATTCCCATTTATGGATAAAAATTCTAATGCATATGCTACCTAACTTTGCTACTGCAAGATGGGGGTATAAGGGAGAAAATGCAGTATGCAACTCTAACTAACTCATCATTAATTTTTACAAAAATTGGAAAGTGAACATCCTTTTTGAGACGGAGGGAGTATTTCATTTTATGATTGACCCTAAATTGCTAAATATACGTACATCCGTCTTTTGATGCTGGAAAACCTCTATTGGAGACTTATACTTAAAAATAGTTACGTCCTTTGTCCTAATGAGCGTCCATTTTGTAAAATAGTTAGGGCTAGGCTTTCTCCCTTGTACCCCTATGTGTTTTTATTGTAACAAAGTCAAGGAATTCTAATTAACTTATTTTAGGGATATTGTAAGTTATTCATACATAATAAACTAATCAACCAAAAAGGACAGTGAACAATCATTTTGGACAAAATTTTAGAAAGTTAACTCTCATTTTGTGACGGAGGGGGAAAAATAATAATCGATACCTGTCAATTTTTGGGTAATCTCAATATAAAGAACAAAGGAATAACTTCTCTATTTTCTTTTCCCTCTTATTCTTCCCAATGCATTTCTAGATTTCAACTTGGAAACATCTCATATTTGTCTCGTGTGATCTTTCTGCTTGGCCATCGCAGGTAGATGAGTTGCTAAAAGAACGAGACAGTATTCACTCCTCATTCAGCGTGACTAGAGTGGTTGGCAATAACAGTTCAAGTGGTGGTAGTACAAGTAATGGAAGCAGTAGCAAAGTTCCAAGTGAAGATTCACGGATTGAGAGTCCAGTGGACGATGGAAGCTCAGAAGGCAAGGATAAATCATCCAAGAAGAAATGGTTTAATCTCAACCTCAAAAGTGATAAGAAAGTGTGACAAGGAAGTCAGATAATTTTGTATTGTCTGAGGGCTTCAAGTGTTTGTGCATTCAAACATATGTTCTGTTCGTGTGCTGCCGGTAAAACCTTGTCTTGTATTCCTTGTTTCATGTTTTTGACCCCAAGGTTGTTGATTATGGCATGTTAAGAAAATCCCGTTCTGCAACGATCCCACAAAACTTAAAGGTATTTGTACTGCTATTTCTTCAATTGTTTGGTATGTTTATACGAAAAAAATGGTGTCAAAGTCTTGTGATACTGTATTAAAGCAACAGCAATTGAATATGTGTAATCTTCTGGGAATTGCTTTCATTTCTGTCTTTATAATATTTTTTAACTTACATACTGAAGTTGGAAATTGTCTTTGGGTTCATATAAATGTTATGTTTTCTCATAGGTGGACCATATGAAAGTTGAAAATTTTAATGATCACTGACTAGATATCCAACTACTTTACTCAAGTGTACAAATACTAAATTTTCTTCATATTGTTATTATGATACCTCCACTGATATTTGAAGAAGGTGAGGGCATGTATAATATTTTTTATTTACAAAAAAGAACAATTGGTTGACCATGAAAAGAGGGACTTCAGGCAAAGGGATTGGTTAACTTGACATGATTTCAGATTTTGGTTAGTACATTACAGCCCTAAAGTAGCAAATACTAGTAATAAATAATTGTCAACTATGGTTGATAAAGTTGGCAAATAGATTCTCAAGTAATGTCTGGATTTGATTATTGCTGTATGGATTGCAATCTCTCTTTTTTTGGAGCTATTATATGCAAATGGAACAAGATCTTATTAAAGTCGATGTATTCATTCCCTAATTTAGGAATAGCTAAGTTCTTCGTTAATTTGAAACTAATGCACTAATTTGACAACTAGTCCATCAAAAAGTTTGGTTCAAATATTTATGCGGAGCGAGTAGAGCTCCAATTTATTGAGTTCCAAATTTTATAAAAATGAATGCACGTGTTAACCAGAAAATCGGTGCGTGTACACTAAAAACCATTTTTGGTACACGGATATGTCTTGAACGATAGTGAAACTAGAGTGTCATAAAAAAAAAATTACAACGCTCTATTAAGTATATTTCGTCCTTATAATTAAAATACAAGACATTGTTAGATATTTCCATGAGATAAGTATTGAGTATATATAACCACTATTGCATATGCTTCACAAAATGCCTATATTACATGTATAAAAGAGAATCTAAGATACAAAGTATTAGTTTGTCATTTTGCATGCAGTAGTATCCATAATTGTCATAACAAATTATGACAATTTATTAACTTTTATTTATATTCACCTCAATATTTTTTTATAGAAAATAAGTTGTTTGAATTCAAGTTAAGTATTTTCAATTTTGTAGTGTTTTATGAAGAGACACACACATGTGATGAGATGTGTGTGTGTTAGGTTCTAATTAAGTGGGTGTTAATATAGCCGTCTTAGTGTCTCTCACTTTAATAGCAAACCCTAAACAAGCCACATTTATTTTGTCTCATCCTTCATTGACCTATTGCACCATGTCACGGGATTCTTATGTTGTTTCAGTGTATTTTTTTCTTTCAATTAATCCATAATTTAAACCTTGATGCCTGAATTATTTATTTATTATTATAAAAATTGTAGACAAATCATCTACTATTGAGATAAACAATTTAAAGCGTTTGATTTCAAATTCGAGCATCTTTTTAGGCGTTGTTGGTATTTTGCTTATAAAAATTATGTGCGTTTTAAGTATACTCCTATTATAAAAGCCTTATCTTCATATCAAATGATTATTTTTAATGAAAGTTAAATGATTTTGTCTTCTCTTGACTTATCTTTTTGTTGGGTTTAACCTTTAATTAGAGAATTGTCTTGTTTGAGCCATTATAAACTATTTTTTAATTAATTAAACTTACTCAACCGGTTGCACCTAATTTTCAGGTGTCACGTCATTACACCACGTCAAATACCTAGTCCTCTTAGTGCATGTCACGTCATCATACAGTTTAATTTAATATATATATATATATATACACACACACGATAAAAAAAAAAAAGAGCTATAACGACATTTTGGGTTAGACTAAGTTAAACCAATGAAACTGTGATATCACACGCATTCATCTCAATAAATTTGTAAGAGCGAAACAATATGATGAATTTATATTTTATTGAGTTGTAAAACCTCATTAGTAACTTGTCTAAGCCAAACCACGTAGAATGATAGATGTAGTCACTTCACATGCAAGACTTAAAGCTAACCCAACCCCCACCTCTTTGATTATTTAAAAAGAAGTAGGTAATGTCCCTTGGATTACATGGGGATGGAGAGGTTTACTGAGTTTGCTTACTTAATTACACCCCATAATGTTTGGATCCCTTTAAAAATGCTTTGAGCATATCCAAAAAGGGGATTTGAACTTGAAAACTAAGCCTCAATTTTGGGGATTATCTTTTCATCCTTTTTGGATCCTTCCAATGTAATGGTTGCAAAAACAAAACAAAAGATGATTAGAAAGTTAATGGAGTTTTGTATTATGATAGGATCACATCCCTCTCATTTTAATTTTATATTAACCTCTTTTCTAAATTATTGCTCCTATTGGCTCAATTTCCTTGATAAGCACAACTTGGTGGGCCATATTTGCGATTTGAGCAATCTTAGATGATAATATCGGCATCACTTCAATCAACAACAAAGTAAGATTGATTAATTTTCTTAACCAATGTTTTTAAATTTTATAATATTTGGATGGTGGAATTGGAAACCCATTTCAACAACCAAAATTGAACCCATTGTTAAGAGGACACTTGTTAATGATGAACAAGATTTGAACTATATATATATAACTAGAGAGGTTGACTGGACAATTCTATCACTAATTAAATTCTCCTACCTGCATTAGGGAAAAAAAAGTTTACACAAAAACACTTCACATATGGTCCTACCCAAGTATATAGATTTCAAATTTATGTAATGAAAAACCAATTAGATGCAACTTTACATCACATCCTTCTTTTGCCGTCCATCAATGGAGAAAAAAAATGAAAACCTTGTGCCTATCTCCACCCACCATCCTAACACTCTACATGGTAGCTTCTAGCCCAATATTGCCCCATCCTTCCCATTTTCTTTGCTCGGCATGTTTCAAAATATGCAGTCACGTAAAGCCTCATGTCTTTATCTAATGATAGTCAACAATACCTAATCGAAAATACGCATATGACAAATTATAAAAATAAGTTTGATAACATAATAATAGAGCTTATATATTGATTTGACTGATTTCGAGAGTTATTATAGCTATTTGACAGTAAGCCGAAAACTATGAATAGATACTATTTCACATGCAAGTGATGTTACTTATTGACCCACCTTGTCTCTATGTTTAGGTCTTATTGTGTTAATGATAGTAAAAAGCCATCATTGTTGTGGAGGACCATTTATACACATAGTTAGGAGGTGAAGCCAAGAATTAGTACTTTAAAGTATGATTTGGGCACCAATGGTCCCAACATTAATAACACACTATGTGAAGTCTCAACCTTTATGAGTATGAGGGGTCACATAGTATATATTTTGTGGAAGGTCACTTCATGACTCTAACATAATTTCTTGATTTTGAGTGAGACCAACTATATATCCTTGAGCCCCATAGTGGGGGTTGATAGTGGCCCAACCCTAGCTAGTTTCTTTCTTCTAACCTTCCCAAGACCAAACAAGAAATTAAAGAGTGAGAAAGACCCACAGAAAGAAATCATTGGATCCATCCATACATCCACATTAACAATGGCAATAAAGCAAAAAGGTAGCTAGGAATTAGGTTTGTAATTACTACTTTAAAACAATATTTTTTCTAAAATTTAATGGACACACAACACAACATAGATCCTAATAATCTAATGTGATCATCGTGAAATCCCTCAATCTATGAACATTATTTCAGGCCCCCCTAATATAAACCTCATGTTAGGGACTCTTCATCCTACTCTAATCAAAATTATTGGATTATTGGACCCTACATTACATGTAATATTATTTATCTGTTTGTGTGTGTTCTTAAATTTATTCGAAATTATTGTATCTGTATTGTTCCGAACTTAGAGATTTCTCTTTTGCACTCTCCTTAATCTTTAATCTATGAAGCGTTTATCAGAAGAAAAAAAAAAACAATTTTTTTATATATACCCATACTTTCTTATTATTTAAATGTTCTATACTCCTCTCTTTTTTACAATATTATTCAAAGTTCTATGTTGTGTAATGATGATTATATATATATAACAATTGAATCATGGAATCTAACGGTGAGAAAAAGAATAAGAACTTTATTTATCTTTCACCCAAAGGTGATCCGATCGTGGACAGATAAGAATTTAGGGTTACATGGGAAAATTTGACTAAATGTTTTGGAGGGTTTGAAATATGAAAACACATGAGAAAGAGGGGACATGTGGGTCATGGTTTGGAGTTGTGATGAAGACTTTGGATCAAAATATATACCTTTTTTTCTTGTAAAAAAAAAGACTAATCATGTACTTGCATACATATATTTGTAAATATTATATATTTCTCTAAATAAAATGTTTTAAGTGGGAAGCTAGGTGATGAGCTCTTCTAGCTTTTCTCTTTCTTGTGTTGTAGAGTTAGTGAGATTCTTGAAGATCTATTTCTGGGAAAGAAATTGAAAAAAGCAATATAGTAATATGGGTTTCAACGTCAATCACGCGACCATCCTAAACAATTACTCATCATGTTCATCACCACCAACGTAATGCTATATATAATGGTAGGGTCAAGCTTTACTTACAACTATAAGTATATGTGTATGTATGTCAATGCCAATATATGTGTATATGTATATGTAAACACCTTAATATTCCTTCAAGCTCATAACGTTGACTTTATTTTCATCTCATAGCTCACAGCTGAAACCCCATAATCATAATCATAATCATGATAATGATGGTGATGATGATCTGGGTTTTGTAATGTGAAACATGAGTATCCATGGCAAGATATGAAAATATTAGTGCGATGGTGACACTTGGGCCATCGAGAAAGTCAGTGATATAATATATATATTGTGTGTGTGTATGTTAAGCTAAATCTTAATATATGTTTATATACGGGACCATATTGGATTAAATATTATATTATATGTGTACGTAATGTATACTCGAGAGCTTGTTCTTCATTCTTCTATGTTTAAATGTGTTGTGTGTACATAGATGCTTCTGACTTGTGTGATAAATATGTAGTGGGTTGTGTCGGCTGTTGAGATTGAGAGCCATGTATATTTGGTAAAAGCCCGACTCACTTTCCCATTCCCACTAAATAACCTCCATCCATACAGTTGAAATTAATTTTGCGATAATGAAGTGTGTAACGTGTTCATAAATATGTGACTTGATATGTTTAATTCTACTTTATTTTTTGGTATTCCTAAGGCTTGGGTTAAGCTTAACAATGATAAGTGATATACAAGATATGATTGCACGAGATTGACAATTTAAGTAATGATATTGTATTTGTAGTTGGAGAGAAATCGAGTCACATATATGTTAATTATTGAATACAAAATAAAAGTTTCAGAGACAGACTGGTAGTCCATTGTCTTACTAAGAGACGTGGCGGAGATCGCTAAAGATAACGTTCGTTAAGTGATGCATGATTGGCTTTTAAGTTTGAACTAATAGTTAGGTATGTTCTTTCCTTCCATACTGTACCTAAGTAATTTAATCATGGCTAATTGATCTTTCATTTAAACTTAATACCATATTTTAGAATATATAATGTATTTAATATGGGTGTATTTTTGTGTAATGCTGCATCCATGAAGGTAAATAGCAAGTGCACGTGCAATGCATTGAATAGAACAGAGTGTGTGTTGGAAGATATGGGTGATGAGGGACAGTGATGATGCAGATACAGTTTGAGAAGTGTAAATGATGATGAGATCATAGTATTGCAATATTAATAGTTAGAGATGTGAGCATTTTAAGGTCACAGATATGGGTCTCTGTTCACTTCCAGTACCAAATTGTTTCACTCACTTCTCATAAATTCTCTCTCTCGATTCTTCAACTAATAAATTTAAAAACACCCATAATATCCCAACTACTAGTACATATTTTAAACTATTTTATTTATTTATTAGTAGGATAATGTAAATGAGTGTTGTAGAAAACCCGGCATGAGGGCATGATAGGAAGGGACGTGTCATGTTCTCAGTGGCCACTGGCATGAGTTGGGAAGATTCTCTTTTACGTAATAGGATGGATCAAACTATTTTCTATGTGTTGGACCCATCTTTTTACATCTATCTTTTCATTTCAATATTCATAATTCATTCCTTGCTTCCTCATACGAATTAATATTTATAAATTTTTTCAATTTGATAATCTATCATTTTACTACTTAATTCAGTGAGTGCTACATAATTATCTATCATTCTTCAATTTCTTAAGTAAATTAACCAAGTTAATAATTAATGTATGAAAATAAATTGTATGAAATGCTTAATTATAAAAGTCTTGGTTAAATGGGGTCCACTTGATGAATATGTAGGTGACTTAGTCCACACATTCAACGACTCTTATGAAACTTTCATGCCATGTTAGCTTAGCTATTAGCTAGGTCTCTCTCATTCATTGAACACTATCTTTCCACGAAAAGTTTATAGCTTACTACTTAACCTATACATCAATCTTGTTTGTTGTTATTAGGTTGTTAATTTATGTATCACAGATTGATGATCAAAACTCAATAATTGTCTCCTTCCATCACTACCATACACATGCAATCACATTCCTCAACCCACATAATATTTAATCCCAAATGGGCTATAAAGCTTTTAATAAACAATACACACAACATGCAATCATCATCTTTACTTAATAATAATAATTATAATAATTTTATAAGGTCATTATTGTAAATTCAAACCATTTGTGAGTAGAGAAAGACAAGTGCAATCCTCTTTGGGACCCCTAGTGTTCTTGGGTCGTGTTCCTCATAACACCCTTTCTTCTTCTTGGGATGTCCGCAACCATATTATTTCTTTTTTATTTATATATGTATATATTTTTTTGTATAAAATATTATTATCTCTGGTTTGCTTCTTTGTGTACAGTACTTGATGCTGAGTGTGCACACAAAATATTTCCATAATACTTTTACTATAAATAGCACCACACATGCAACTTGTCTCCTGCAAAACCCCCCATTTTCCTCTCTTTCTCTGTGTGATCGCTCTCATTACTTGCTCTCATGGCTGCAGAGCTTGTGGACTACCACCACCACCACTCTAAGCA
>JAYMTF010004407.1:0-13203 GCA_036897485.1 Pelargonium nanum | reverse complement strand
CTACTTTAGAGGTAACCAAACACTGAAAAGAGCTATTTTGTGCTCATGAGCTTGTTTGACCAGCTCATGAGCTAATCCAAACACCCTCTTAATTGTTTGAATCCATATTGTTGGCTCTCATTCTTTTCTTGATTGCAATCTAATGAACTATAGTCTATATTCATTCATTAATCTCAGAAGAGTCCAAACACTAACGATTAGTACAAGTTACTGATCCTGGTGACAACTAGAAACTTCAAAGAATTGCCACGCTGGACAAGGCTGTTTCCGTAAATTCATCAACCACCCTTTCAACTATATAAACTCCGTTTCATCATAGACTCAACATAGCCAAAGTTCCATACACTAACCTTTCATTCCTTTCCAGCTTCCTTGTTCAATCAGCAAAACTCATAAACCCTCTTCTTTCTTTTTCTTTTTTTTATCAGCAAGCGTAACAACTAATCCTCGAACCTGAGTCATAAACCCTCTTGTTGTCTTGTTTATACAAAACAAAAATGGAGGACAATGAGGTTCAGAAGCTGCAAATTGTTCACAAGTCCTCCCAGTTGTTGAAGAGGACTCTGCAGTTTCTTATCTCTCTTTCTCTGTTTTCTCTACTGGTTTGCTACTCTGCAGGTTTCTCTTTTGATCCTCATTCCTTCAATGTCTGTTTCTCGACGCTGCTCTTCTCGCTCTTCACACGCACCATTGACAGGAAGTATCTTTTCCTAATCTGTAATGGGATCCTTGTTTTTCTTGCCAAAACCTCTTCTTCACCTTTGTCTGATTTCAGTGAAAAACCATCAGCAACATCAGTTGATGATCAACATTTCATTATTGGGTCAGTGGATGATACTACTGTTGCAATAGTAGCAGAAGATCAAGAACACAAAGAAGTAGACGAAGAAGTGGAGGAAGGAGAAGATGTGTCTTTATTCACAAGCAATAATGAAAGTGAAGATGATGTGATTGCAGGAGAGGACACAAAGCAAGAAATGGAAGACATGGAGGCACCAAATGAAGAGCTGTTGAGTACGGACGAGTTGAATAGGAAGGTGGAAGAATTCATACGGAAAATGAAGGAAGAAATGAGGATTCAAGCTCAACAGCAACTAATTGCTGTGTAATTGTAATGTACATTTTGATAGAATACGTAGTAATGTAATATTGTAATGTTGTTGCTTGTATATCAGCTTGTTCATCAAAATATAGCATAGTGAAATTCCAAGTTCGTACCTTTTATTAAACCTTGTAATCTCTCTCTTGTTCTTTTTGCTTTCATTGTTTCGACAAATATGGAATGGACTCAGGAACTGTTTGCAGCAAAAAGCTTTGCTCTTCGAAGTCCAACTTTCCAACCTTGAGCAACTGAAAAAGTACCATCATCAATTAATTAGTGGAAAATACTAGAATGTACCTGTAATTGACTAATTGTGCCTACGTATCGAAATTGGACAAGTCATTTGGCAACTGACTGCTGACATAACCGACGTGTAATTTAACATTTAATATACTATTGGTACTATTATTTTTATCGCTTCGAAAGAGAACTCCGCTTTACATCCTATGCATAAACAGAACAGTTAATCGAATACTCAGACTGCTATCATGCCTATGGAAGACTATTCTGACTATGAGAACTTATTCTTGTTCATAAAGCTAAATCTTACTTTGTATAAGTAAAGATTATGCATCGTGATCTTATTATTAAGAGATTAGATTTAGACCTCTTTCCTCTTCATTTTCTTGGCTTATCGACCCATCTCTAACTACAAGTTCAAAACAGCAAGAAATCAAATCTGTCAAGAACTATGTTTGTAAGAACAAATAATGGTTATTCTATACAAATGCAGTCTCTGTGTTGTACTACGTAAATTAGCAAACAAACTTAGTCTGCTTCCAGCAAGATTGAAAGAATAGGGATGATTATCATCAATTGTACAGCCCAACAGGGGATAAGTGATTGTTACTGCCTTTTAATTTTCCTTTTTCTAAAGAGCGAACAACTGAAAGGCGGAGAATTGAATCATGTATGATGTAATAATCTTTTTAGCATCTAATCAACCTTTCATTGATCCGTATACCATTCACCCCAGAAGCTGAAGAAAGTGACGTGCCACCAATAACTAATTCTACAGTAGAACAGCAGTAACAGGTGAAAAGAATAAGGTCCACATCACATGATTAAGCTAGCTAACAACAATTGATAACTAACAATATTTGTATGACAATATACACAAAGCCTATAAATTATAATTAGAAACTTTGAAAAAGACAAATATTAACTGTTGCATCAGATGACTCTAAGGTATTGACATTGGATTCACACGGCCACAAGTGTGGAACTTTTTTTAAAAAAATATTTATTTATTTCACAAATATTGTGGACAGGATTCATCTTCTTCCACAAGAGTGGACCCTTTTCTGAATGAATACCCAAATTGAATGCATAATGTCAGATTCATACCTGCAACAGCTAGCACATCACTTGAAGAAAGTAGGAGAAATCTAGAAGAAGCCCAGAATATTGAATGGTCTTAGGAGCAGGGCACCATGACATGGAAAGGGAAGTTCCGTCTGCCTGCATGTAGAGACAAGGAGAGTGAGATTCATACATTACATTATTGTCAATAATTCTCCGATGGTGGAACCAGTTTAACAATCAAACACTAGAGAAAACAATATAATTATTTTTAACTTTTTTTGTTGAAGCACATGGGATCCTAACAGTACAGAAATGAGTACGAGTTTGAAAAAGTCCATGATCTGTGAGGATATGGGGACCCCATACTCCAACTAGTGGCTCTCATATCAAACAGAGCTTTCAAATGCATGCAATCAGATCAGATGAATGTATTAGTAAACCAGAAAATAAATCATAATACAAACTTACAACTTTGGTAAATTTTGCGTACCTTGCAAATAACGATCCATAATCTATCTTCTTTTTTAAGAAGTACGAGCAATTAATTAATAGAACAATCTGGAGAAACAAATACAAGTAACTTTCAAGTATATCAGTTAGTTTCCTGGAAGGAATATCCTCCCCATTACCAGTTCACTAAAAGGAATTCAAAAACAACTAAAATTACAAACCCTGCCGACATAAAACTGCTTCATATGATATATCCCACATTGTAGCCAGAACAACATAGCACATGTCCAAGAAATAAATAAAAAATGTTTGCATTGTCAACTAACCATACAGATGTTCAATCAGAATTAAGTTGATACATTCCATCACAACATGATCCATAAAAACAAACTTAACTATCATTATTATCACTCTCAGTTAGAGCACCAGAAAGATTAACATAAAAAATAAAATGATCAACATGATTTACAAAATAATCAATATCATAGCCACATAAGTAAGCAATCTGCATTATCAGGATAGAACAAATTCACTTTGACACTTCAAACTGCCAAAAACTACAAACAAACACTGGTGTGTTATTGCAATTTGCAAGCTTCTAATGTTCAAGAAATCATGTTGGTAATACTTCTTGTACATCAATCAAAATTAAAAGAAAATACGTTGAGTGGCAGGAAAAAAAAACAATATTTTTCTTCATTATTCAGGGAAAAAAACATTTTTACAAAGTACACCACCTTTATAGCTCATGGTAAGTCCATTCAGCTTTGACTGAATTTTATGCAGATAATTAGTCACTGAGGTAAACTGCACTGTAACTCTCACGTATTGATAAAAATCAATATATATTCCATTATCAGCCACTGGTCAGCCCTTCTCAATACATTCTCTTCCTTTTGATAATAAAGCATAATTGTTTAAGCCCTTTCATCCCCTGGTTGTACTTTCTACACCTGTCCCTTCGTTCCATGATAGTGAAAAGCATTGTACGTGTCCAGTACAGTTCTACTATTAACCAGTTGGTGAAAGTGCTAAATCCATAGCAACTCCATCAATCTCTGGCATATTTCTAACTTCACTAAGGAGTCTTGTGAGTTCCTTGGTTATTTCTGTATGGACATAATCAGTACGCTCTTTTGTAAGTGATGACTCTGTAAACAGAGTTTCAGTAAGTGCGTTAAATTCTTGAAACCAGTCATCAACACTATTTTGAGCACCAGGATGATGATCATACATAAGTAGAGAGCTTTCTCGTCGCCATCTACTTAGAAAATACTTTTCAGGGAGGTGAAAGTAGTTCTTCACTATGAGTACACGGAGAGCATGTCTGCATAGTATTCCGGAGGATTCAAATTCCTTACAGGTACAGTGTATATCTTCATCTTCTGGTATCCATACGACAAGACATTCTCCATCCATCTTCTTGAAGTGGCGTACAAGATATGATCCATCAGCCATTTCAGATGTAGCATATTGCATAGCTAACACTAACTCGTGTTGTAGAGAATTGAAGGCAAAGGCTGTTAGAATACTTCGCGCATGCTCTTCAATGGGTGTGCATGTTTTAATATGCATATATTGTATCTCTTGACGTACCTGGTTCTGAAAGTTCGCAGAAATGCCAACCTGCAATCCAAGACATAAAAAAAAAATGAATAAGAAATGAATGGAATAAGTGAATCAACAAAATTAGTACAAGACAAAAGAGAAATATTTGCATCTGACAGCACACCTGCTCAAAAAAGCTTCGCAAACATGATTGTGAACTAAACACTCCTTTTAAGAATGCATCTACAGACTTTGAAAACACATTGGTGGACATTCGAGCAAGGAAGTAACCTCTTGTATCAGATAACGCCCAAGAAGATCGAAGTGAAAACAGTAAATCGACATGTTTATCTGTACTAAGTCCAAACATTAAAACCATTTGATTCCATCGAAGTACAAACTCCTCTGCATTCTCCACATGATATAATGCATCAAACTCGGATTTAAATTCTGCATACCGGGAACCAAGTGGAAGTGTGAACCAACTAGATAACTTTGAAAGAATATTCCATATTGAAATAACATGTTTAGTGCTCGGTAATTCACATCTTAAAGCATCTCTAAGCCCAGAGTCAAGATCAGTTAGAATGGTCTGTGGATGTCTGCCCTTCATAAAGCGGATAAAAGTCTGTCCAATGGGAAACTACATTATTGGAAGGGGAAAATATATGAAAATGAAAAAACAGTAAACATAAGAGATTTCAGTAGTAACCTGTAAAGCCCATGCAAAGGAACGTGGTGTTTCATCCTGCAACAATACACAGCCAAAGAAAATGGTTTTGCCATGGTTATCGATGCCAACCCATGCTCCAAAGAGCATGCCATATGTGATTGATCTGTAAGTAGTGTCAAAATAAACCACATCACCAAACATGGTGTACGCATTAATGGAGTCCCCATAAGACCATGCAATGTTCTCAACCTTGTCATTTTCATCAACAGTAAAATCATACACAAAATCTCCATCTGCCTCTTTCATGGCTTTGCATGCCTCAAGAAGTTCCATTGTATCATTTTCTCTCTTCTCCGTGAGCAAGGCATCATTTTCTTGAACAACTTTCTTACGGTTCTGTACAAAATTCCTGACATCCCTCTCAAGAAAAGGCAACTGCCCACCCTGAATCCCCTTTTCCAACTCCAGAACTTTCACAATACGATGTATAGGAAACCCAGCTTTGGAGAGCAAAAGAATTCTCTCTTGGTCCGCCTCTTGAATTTTCCGATATGCAGGAAGAAGACGAACTTGATCATCTTCCAAAAGTTCATGGTTATGAACATTGCTGAATTGCACAACAAACCATTGGGAAACCCCATCAACGATCTCCTTCGACAAATACATCTTCGCATCACATCCGCACCGTACAGATTTCCTGTCCCTGTGGTGCTCTCCCGTAGGCTTCTTCCGCATAGGTGCAAACCCAGAGCGGTAACACACAAAGTCCCTCTTATAAACACCCAACTGAGGGCTCAATCTTGACCGCTCTTTCCTAATCGAAAACCCATTCTTCCTTGCAAAATTTCCATAGTACTCAAAGGCATCATCATCACTCTTAAACACCATTCCAACATACGGGGCAACCATTGACTCAGATGCCGAATTTTCATTCTTAACTAACTGGGACCCTATGGATGTCTCTTCCACCTCCCCTTCATAAGTGACATAACACTTCCAATCCCCACACGGGCATTGTTGTCGCCTGATCCATATGTTCTTTGACGGCATCGAAGTCATTATTTACAATCGACTCGAAGTTCAAATTACAATCCCCAAAACCCAAAATGGCAGCAGTACAAACCAACCCTTCAGCAGAAGAACAAAGGAAACTTTTTTCAGAAAGTTCCAATATGGGTTATAGTTGTTCAAATGAGATTCAAATTAAATTCCCATTTTTTATTGATAGATTTCAAGAACAAATGAAACAAATAACAGGAAGTACTAAAAGGGCTATAACAAAATAATACCCATTTTTTTCCTAAGATTTATATTCTGCAGATAGATGGATTTGAATATTGAAGTTGCTAAGTAGAGTAAAATAAATGGAAAGAAAACTAAACCCATTACACAGCAAAGAAAAAAAAAACAATTGAAAGCTCAAAGATGGGGAATTAATGCATACCAGCACTGCAATGGAAGATGAGAAAGTTCTTAAACCCTTAAACTCTTCTTCTTCGTCTTCTTCTTCCACAGCTCGCGAACCCTCTGTTTCTTTTTCTTCTCTGCTCCGTACTCAGTCTTCAATACTCAATACAAAGTCTAAACTCTAGCATGCCCTTGAACTTGGGCCGAACTGAGCTATTAAATAATCTTGTGTTGCCGTTCTTGGGCCCAACAACGGACCTCAAAATTGAAAATCTTAAATTTTCTCACCGAGTTTTCTTTGTTGCTTAAAAATCATCCCGGTATGTTAGGTCAAACAGTTTAAGTGCTTTGAATTCTTTAAAGATTTCGAATTCGGGCCTCCTTGCTCATGATATGAGGCGGGATTATAGATTAATAGGAAAAAGTTACCCCTATTGTAGGGTTGTGCAGTATAAAGAAAATGATGTTCTAATTTGCTCGGGTGAGAGCTTGGATTATAATAGTGGAAGCTCATTTTTCAAAAAGTTACAACTTATGGGCGTTGGAAGTTAGACCGAACCACATATATCCATGTGTCTGACGGTTATTCACGTACTCCACTGATTATGATCCTAAAAGTGATTTCCGCATAATATAGTGGAAATAGAATTCTGAGCGTAACAATTAACTTCCTATTGGTAACATCACCATCTCAAATCCTTTTCGTAGTTACATAACTGGTCTAGATTTTCACATATCATGTTTTTTTTTTGTACATTATATGTGATCAAATGAAAGTTATTGAAATATGAAAGTACCTCCTATCTTATCACCATACTCTGTAGCTTTAAAATTAAGCAAGAAATGTTGTATTGGCAGTCACATGATTTTTACATAACATTATTGTTTGCTATTGTTTGTCACATGATTCACATTAACCCATGAGACATAGTTGATGGACCAAACAGTGTGTTCAGTGTTTGCAGCCACAAATTATTTGCATATCACAATTCTCAAACTCATATCAGAATACAAATCACAGAAATGTTATTTGCACTAAACATTCAATTATCAGAAACAAATACCATGATCAATTGGATAAAGAACATAAATATGTACAAAGGAGCCAGTAGTTACATTTTATTTTCACATAAAAAAGTTACAAACTAGAACATATTGATTGACCTCGAACCTTATTCGATTACTGGAAGTGTTCGGGCTGGCCTGCAACATAATCCAGAACTCCCTCGCCCGCCTTTTCACCATAACTTTCTATTGATAGTGGCGAAACGCCTCCGAAGATGGCTATCAACATTAGGAACACAGTCGTAGAAGCGAAGAGAGGCCAGAAAAAGGCGAGAACAGCGAGCAAGCGCGGGGCAGCGTATAGTAGAAAGATAAGGAACAAGGAAACAATGGTTGCTATAGCAAAGTGGTATCTGTATTGCAGGAGCTGTGCTGGGACATCCATGGCTTCCTTGGAAGATACAGAGAAAAAATGGAAGGCTAGTTATATATAACAGACTATTGGAAATGTTGCTTTTCTAAAACTTCCCAAGTTTGCATTTTTCTTTCACTTGTCACTTATATTTTCGGAGGGGAGGTCCCTTTTTTGTTTCCCAAACTACCCCACTCGTATCATGAAAACAGAAAATGAAAATTGTTTTATATGACGAAGGGAAGGGTAAATTAGTCATAAAAACGAAAACTATATTGGAATGTTTTGGTATATATGCTTTGTCCACTTCTTCTATTGGTGGGTTGCTTTTGCCTTCTATCATGTGATCACTTTTCATTTTCAATCTTGAATTCAATTAACATAATAAAAGATTGGTCCTTAGGAAAGGCATAGTTTTGGTTATCTTTGTCATGAGGCCATGGTTCTGAGTGAAAGAAGATTAGCTAATCATAGAAGAAAGAGATGAGACTCTTGCATGTTGGTTTTGGCTGAAATGATTCTTCTTCTTCTGTCTTTTGAAATGATGGAAAAGGATATCTTTATGGAATGGTTTGTGAGAAGTGAACATATTCTCTTCCACTTGGGGAAGTCTTGGGCCTTACTATATATATCCTATTATTTAATCAAAATGTTCTATCTCCACTTGTGCCGGTTAGTGTTTGATTTGAGTTTTTTTTTTCAATCTAAACCATGTGATTCCTGATTTAAGTTGTTTTACACCGCTCGGACAGATCATGATTCGATGGAAAGTCACAGGCCCAATACCTACTTGACAATTAAGATATGGGCTTTGAGGCATGGCCTAAAACCTCCCAAGTCAACAAACCTGGGCCATTTATAATCACATAGAGACATTGAAGTCACTTTTATGACAAAATTAGGTTAAATTTCAATTAAAGAAAAGATTAGCATTGATCAAATATATATCCTAATTATCTCAATAACTGTTTGGGTGTTGGTGGGGTAGGTGTTGCTAATCCTAATTAAGTCATGTCCTTGTTGCTAACAATTAACAAATATTAGCCAAATGGATAAAATGAAAATATTCTGATATTGGCATGGGTTCTCTGAATATATAGCTATCAGGTCAATATATTTCCAACAAAATCGTTTTCGAATCCAACCAGTGATATTGGTCAGAATTTGACTTCCACTACGATTGAAAGCAAGGTTTAAGGAGGGTTTTGCGCTTAAGCAACTCATTAAATCTGTATGTGTCAAGAATAATGTTCTTTGCTCTTGCTACTTTTGAGGTTTTCTTTGTTCCTTATTGATGAATATATGTGTAAACATGTTTGAGTCTAGTCTTATCTTCAATGCCTTAGAAAAATTGCATTGAATCTGGAAATTAATGTGCTGTAACATCTGCTATAGTTTGGATAAAACTTCAGCAAAAACACACTTCTTTTATATATATATATATATAGAAGCAAAAGTGCATACGAAAAGAGTCTTAATCAGATTTTCATCTGCAGAACCGTTGAGGAGGGTGACATTTCTAATATCATTGTTTGTGATTCTTGTTGAAGAAGATCTTGCTTACATTGTGTTTGAAGAGATGTCCATAAGAAGAAACAAAAATTGAAATCAGCCGTTACTGTCAAGAAGAAGAGGAGGTAGTGAAATCGGCTTATATGATCATATGTGCCTGTCAAGTGTCAATCTATCCCTCCATTTGCGGTCAATCCCTTAAAGGCACGGACTCTTTTTCTCTATAATAATGTCCCATGAAAACCCCTTTATTTGCTCCTATCAGTTTTAGTTGTGTAAATTCTTTGCATTTCCAAGTGCCAAAACACTGATACAGAAACATGGTGGGCTATGAGGAGCAGCTTGGAGCTGAAGAACTCTCTTTTGCTCACCCCGACCCAGTTGTATTGGAGCTTAACAGTTTGCAGAACCAGCTCAAAGGTTCATCCTCATCTTTCTCAAACACATGTTCGGGTTTATATAATGAATCCATTGTAATCTGTATTATGCATTTGCCATTCGGACATTATGTTCTATACAGTACAGTGATTTCAAGATGATTGGGTATAGTACATGGAGTTCAATATCTTTATCATACTTATTTTTGGAAAATATACCAGAGAAGGATAGAGAGTTGGGAATTGCTGAAGATGAAATCAAAGTTTTCAGAGCAACTGATGTGCTGAAGGACAAGGCTGTGGAAGAGGTATGAGTTAAATTTGCTCACTCATAGTTGGCCACAGTTGCATAGTTGTTATATATAGCATATATGATACTCCGTCCATCCCAAAATGATCGTCCACTTTCCTATTTTGGTAAGCAGTAAGGGTAAGTTAGTTGGAGTTCGGTTTTCTCCTTTATACTCTCATGTAACAAACTCAACGGGTTCTTACTAACTGGGCAAAATAGAAAGTGCACACACATTTTGGGACAATTGTTTTTAGAGGAAGCGGACACTCATTTTGGGACGGAGAGAGTATATAACATGTAATCATCCCCACAGGTACAAGAATGATTGATCACATACTTACATACATGATTAATGTGCTTCATATCAGAGCCTATGATATCCTTTCTATGTTGCAGAACAAAGTAGCCTAAAATTAGGTTAAAGTTGGATTTTGGACTAATTTTGTGTTTGAATTCTGATTTAAAATTTCCAGCTCAGAAATGAAGTCACTAAATTGGATGTGAAACTTAGACTCAGAGAAAATCTTCTTGAGCACAGGGTAATTAGAGATGCTCCCAAGTTAACTTGAACTATATACATATATGCTCAATTTGGTACAAAATATGTCCTGAAATGACTACATGCAGAATCTTGAACTCAAGAAACTTTTAAGCGATAAGAAAGATGCATTGGCTTCACAATATGCTGCAGAAGCAAAGCTTAGAAGGGTTTATGCAGAGCAAAAAGATACCGATTCTATTCCTCTTGAGTTTGTCATTGCTTCTCTCGAGGCTGAGATAAAAATCTACAGAAACAAGGTATGGATATGCTTTGAAAACCATTTCAATATGAAAGTAAAGTTAGTTGCTTACTGATGCATTCCTTCTTCCCCCTCTCGGCCTCTTTAGGTAGCAGCACTGTTGGAAGATAACAAGGCTCTGGAACGACTCACCAAGTCGAAAGAGTCAGCTTTGTTAGAAGCAGAGATGATTTTGCGAAGTGCTCTTGAAAGGACTTTGATTGTAGAGGAGATTCAGAACCAAAACATTGAGCTGAGGAGACACATTGAGATTTGTCAGGTGAATTTCCATAGGATGGTGTTAAACTTTTTACATACTGAAATAGAGTAAAATAATCAAATTGCATATACACTATACACAGGAGGAGAACAGGAACCTTGAGAAAACCAATCGCCAAAAGGTTGTAGAAGTTGCAAAGCTTGGCCAAACCATCCCGGAACTTGAAGAGGCTATTCTAGCTGGTGGGGCTGCTGCAAATACCATCCGGGACTACCAACGAAAGATCTCTGAGCTAAATGTTAGAGTCAGATACTCATGCTTCTATGTGCTTACATATTGGTATGTTTTTAACAGGGTTGTATGATAATTTGCTGATAGTCAGCATAATTTTTCAGGAGGAGAAGAAGACTCTTGAGAGGGAGCTTGCCAGAGTTAAAGTTTCAGCTAATCGAGTTGCAACTGTGGTGGCTAACGAGTGGAAGGATGAAAATGACAAAGTTATGCCAGTTAAGAAATGGCTACAAGAGAGAAGGTTGTTGCAGGTACTTAATATCCTAAATACTGAAGAACTTAGCATGAAAAGCTAACTTAAATTTCAAACATTGCTACGAGTTAATTTGCATTGTGCATATGTAGGCAGAGATGCAAAGACTAAGAGACAAGTTAGTTGTATCTAATAGAACAGCAAATGCAGAAGCACAGCAAAAGGTGAAAATTTAAGTTCTCATTTTATCTTTACACACTTGAATCACTATACATTACTGCTAATGTAAGTAAATATCAGGATACCTTAAAGCTGAGGCTAAAAACATTGGAGGAAGGCTTGAAGCACGTGTCAAGTTTCACCGTCAATCCTGGGTGTCTCGGAGCAGGCAAATCAAACATCTTGGGATTCTTGACAAGCACTGGTGGACTGAGAAAGAGATCTACCTTACTCCCGATAAGTGCAGAGAACGAATCAGCCAATGCTGCTGGGCAACTAAAAAATGACAATAGTTTAAAAAAGAAGTTTGCTTCAGGAGAAAATATGCTCACAAGAAGTATTTGTGCATCTAGAAGCAAGGTTATTGATAGCAATGGGCAGGAAAATACAAAATCGAAGGCAAATGAGGACACTGGTGAGGATGATAGAGAGCCGCAGAGTAAAAGTAGTGCTAGTTCTGATAACGAAGATGTGGTATCAGGGTTTCTGTATGATAGGCTTCAAAAAGAAGTGATCAGTTTGAGGAAGCATTGTGAGTTGAAAGACAATTCTTTAGATGCTAAAGATCAAGAAATCAAGGTAAAGTATTGTGAAAACTCAACTATCTATACAGGTTTGTGCACTTGAAGTTTTGAAGTGAGTTGAATATGTTACACAAATGCTTTTCAGATGCTCATTAAGAAGGTTGAAGCACTGGCAAAGGCGATTGAAGTGGAATATAAAAAGCTGAAGAGAGAAGCAGCTGCAAGAGAAAAGGAAGCTCTATCAGCAAATGTGGATGATAACAGTAAGAACAGAAACATCAACCCTTCGAGAAGGTTCGTAACATCTTGAGATCTTCAACTCTTTCATTACCTATTTGTTTCAAATGTCATAGTAACTTAACCTTTGAGAATGTTTGCTATTGCAACAGGGTGACGAAAGCATCTTAAAGATTCATGTCACATAATGTTGAAGATGAACAGGAACTCAATTGTGGTTATAATAAAGTTGTATTTCATTGCTTGAGGTTTGAATATATGATGTACAAAGAATTGTAATCAGGTACAAAATAGTATTTTTCATTAACAGTTAATTATTTGTAGAATGACAATCAGTGTGTAAATTGAAGCATTGCAAGCACATATCAATTATGATTGTAAATTGCATTTATGTATTTTCAACATTGCAAAGCTTTTTTGGATGAACACCAAAACTTTCAAATGCCATTGCTCACAACAAATGGTAAAATCACAGTATGAACAGTTACAAGATGGCATATTTTGGGGTCAAAGATCAAAATGTGGCAAAGCAAGTAATTGAGTAACGAACTTATCCAAAGAAATCCTGGACGCCTCTACCGGCAAAAACCTTATCGGAGAGCTCGGCCAAAACGGCATTGACAGTGAGCAAAACGACACTGGAGCCGGCAATGACCC
>JAYMTF010004406.1:0-13205 GCA_036897485.1 Pelargonium nanum | reverse complement strand
ATTATATTATTGTTTTTCCCATATTACCCTTATCACTTATGAACTGCACATAGGCAGATCTGTACTGCAGATGGGATGTAGGCGGAAAAGTGAGGATAATATTAGAAACACATTAAATTATTTGATAATTCTTAATTTTTGCAAAAAATGGAAACAAGACACTCATTTTGGGACGGAGAGAGTAGTAAATAAAATTTCTAATATTAGTCAGTTACAATACTTGAACTTACCATCCTTTACGCGTCAAACAGTAAAATGATTTACTTCCATTTTAAGATTTTGAGATAGACTATTAACGGTTGTGATTTTACATAAGAGAACTGATTCTGAATCAAACACACATTTTTTTGGAGGTTTTATATAGATCTGCTTCAACATAAGGGTCTTGGTTGTCGTGCATGTCTTCATGTTAGCCATTTGATGAGTCTTGTGACTCCTTCATGATCAAACTACATTGGTGCAAAGTTTAATTTATTAGGCTAATTGTACGCTTGACATATTTTCATTACATTAAATCATCACATACCAATATTGGATGTGTAATTATTCTCAAAATGTTTAGGAGTGATATTTCTGGAGGTGAATCCTGTCACTAGAATTTCAAACCCTTGTCATCAGTAAGTTCCTATTTATTTATTTTTTCTCTGGATATGCAATGATCCAGATGGTCAATAATTCAAATCCACAAACCAACATCAGCTCATGACACATTTTATTCCAATTCCAATTCTTAATTTGACAATGAAGGACACAACGCAAGAAAAACAATATAAATGGTTACAATTTGATGACAGTGCTTCACAACATATAATAAATCTGCTGCGGATATATTCAGCATGCATTGAGTCAATTTTTAGATACATTTCTTAGGTAGGTTATGCTACCATGTTCCCACAAAACTCACTTGAAAACATATTTGACAATACCAGGTAAATGCGTATTCATAAAATAGTCGTCCCAGTTTATGTTCTTCGTGTCGAAATCAAACATGTCTGTCTCTACGCCGCCTTCTCTTGCTGCCATTCTCAATCTCTCCGCGTTTATGTCGTCGAAGCTGCAACACATTGTTTCATTTCTTAATTATACACATCAAACTGAACTTACTTATAATAATTAACTAACAATTTAGTACTTACACTCCCTTGAAGAACAAATAGGGCTTGTAGAGCTCTACTAATCGCATCACGAAACTGATCTTTCTATTCATATTCGTGTACATCCTCTTGAAATAGTGACAAAACGTCGTGTTAACCAATTCGAGTCCCTATTTGAAATGAGAATAAACCAAAAGTAAGTACTCAATTAAAGTGATTAATGAATGATTTTAATTTATGAACGCTAGCTCTTACCTTCAAAAGTAGTAGGTAACGAATTGTCATGTATCTATGGAAGCTTTCCATGCTATCCAAAACCGTAACTTGTCCAACTATAACGGGTTTTCCATCTTTGTTGATCCATGGTTTCTTGGTGAAGTATCTTTTTCCGTAATCTTGAAGATTTCCGTACCTTACAGGGTTTCTAACAGAAGATCCAATTTGATAAATATTCAAATGATCACTAGGTTGATTTGCATGAGCCGCCGCGGCCACTAATATAGAGTTCACCACCATATCAGCTGGTATCTACAAAAGTAATAATATAACGAATTAGTTTTGGATTTGTAACTTGTTACTTTTATAGAAATCGTATAAAAAAACACTCACCACATCAACGACTGCTTTGAGATCGCCTAGAAAACATTGTATTTTTCCTTTTGCGTACCCAACAGCCAAACTATCTATGGTTCTGAAAAGTATAATAAAATATTTTAACATATGTCTGAAGCATATCTCAGTTAAAAATGTTTAGACTAACATTAAATACCTGACACCTTCAACCCAACCGGGAAAAGGTTCCTTGAACGTGCTGGTGACAATGGTAGGACGAATGACAGCAATCGGGACGGTTCCTTTGAATTCTCCGATCATCATCTCTCCCATTGCCTTTGTGAATACATAAGTATTTGGCCATCCGTACATCTTAGCCCTGCCGTTCCCATGCCAATTTATGTAATTAAATTACATGTTAATTATTAATTAACAATATGTCACAACTGCAGTTCTAATAAAGCTTGACGCAAACAATTCATTCATGTATATGTCATTTTCATTACCAGTACTATCGCTAAAGTTTCCGTAAATAAAAAAGAAAGAAAAGGACCTCAGAAATAAAACTCACACCATTAATATTGGATATAAATGTCTGCATAAGTGTGGAACCTACCGGAGTAAAGTAATTGATAGACCCAATGAATCAAACAAAAAAAATACAAAATTTGAGTCCGTATATTATTAGACAGACTTAACCCATCAAATTATCAATTAGTTATTTCATTAGTTTTAAAACAAGTGTTTTAAAATAAAAATTAAATTAAGTTGTTTGGAGCTGTCGGCAAGAGAAGCTCCGTACGTGGCAGAGGGAGGGAGGACCCTCCAATGAGAATGATGGAGGAGAGAGAGAGAGAGAACCAGGATAGAGCAGAGAGAGATTAAAATGGTAAAATATTTTTTCACAATATTATTGTGCATATTTAATTTTGCCCATCATGTGTCTACCACTTTAGCTAATCAATTTATTGCTTGTATGGTAACATTACTCAAAACTTAAAATCAAATAAGTTAGAAATAGTTGGAATGAGCCATATGGAAAGAATTTGATAGAAAAATATTTGGTAAGTTTTTCAAAAGTACAAATTTATAAGAGGAGAAAAATAGACATTATAATAAATAATTTTTTTTGAAAGGTTATAATCAGTTAATAATATGTTATTGATACTTTTATTTAGAATTAATAAATCAACAATACATCAGGTTTTTGTCCAAAAAGAAGAAGTTAAGATCAAGTTGATACGAGATTATTCAGACTACAATAATCTTTAATGTATCTTTTTACAGTTTATTTTGAATTGTAAGAGAACTAATCTTCTCTCATATATTCTTTTATTTATCAGCAAGCGTGATAATCTCTCATGTACCTTTTTAGTTGTTCACATGTTCTAGTGGACATTTGTTAAAGGCTAAAATAGAGTTGTCAAATAGGCTCTTAGTATATAACCAACTAAATATTTCAGACAAACTTATTGTGTACAGATAATGTCATTTATATATAGTGTTGAAATCCTACCAAAAAAAGAAATATATCTGTATGACAGATAGAATGATAAAATACAATTTAAAAACCATTTTAATATTCATGAAATTTTAAAAAAGATGGAGTTGACCAAAAAATATTAATGACAAAAATAGAGGTGGAGAATAATTCTAAGGGTAGGTAAGCGCTGGCTATAGATGTTGATGAGTGTCAATTTTGTGATATACGAATTTAATTTCTCCAACCTACATATCACCACCTGGCTCTACTAATAGTAATAGGCCTCACATGTGTACCAACAATGTCTTCTTTTTTCACTTCACTTTCGGAAACTTACTCATTGGAATGTATTATTTTTATCATTATATCAAATAATGTGCATCAATTATCAATCTTATGGTTGTACATGTGTTTGGTCAGTAACTTAACTCCTTTGAAAAAAGGTCACTTGCTTTAAAAAAGACAATCTCAAGGTCATTTAAAGAGTTAACTAAGATAAAACATAATTTTACGACTTGGTTTGTCAATAAGGTCTATTGTTTCTATTTTGTTGTATTGATCTATGATTAATACTATATTGTTGTTTTCGTCGATGAGATCAATTGATCAATATGTTATGTTATAGTAGTTTAAACTATTCAGTTAATGCATATATTGATTATAATAAAATAATCAACATTGAACATCTTAAGAGAGTATATGTAGAGGTCGATTCAATCAAAAATTGTTTCTTAAATAATTCATGTCCATTTTACTCATTTCGACAATTAATACCTACTTTCTTAATATACTATAAAACGAAACTTATTTAAGTGAAATTTAACTTTCAATAATTTGAGTAAAAAATCTTTCAGAATGACGCGTTTATAAAATGGAAGTAGTATAATTAAAAACTTGATTATCATTTAGATTTATTTCTAGCCGTAAACCTATATCAAATCTTATAGACATTGACAATATCAAAATCAGTAGACCTTTAAATTATTACTAGAGCTCACGTTTTCATTAAAGTAATGAACTAGAGAGTTGAACAAACCTTTTAATACCCAAATCTTTCATTGCAACTTTGATTTCAGATTCGGAGGCTCGCTGGTCGCGAAGGTCCTTCAACGTAGCTTCTACTACTTTCTGTTCCACCAAAACGTCAAGCCCCGGCCTGCCATTTAGTGCCTCACCCATTTGGTACGGACTCTCCAGTATCAGTCCTTCCTTTTCTCCCGACACATAAGCTGTTGTCGTTGTTACGATAAATATTAATTGTTATGGCACGAACACGTCTCACATGCACAAATTGTTAGCTTTGATATATACTAACCGGTGGAAACGTGCACGAGCACTTTAATCTTGGCGCATCTCTTTGCGAAGCTCAAAACATTATTAGCTCCCAGTGTATTCAGACGCAGCGAAACATCATATCTGCATTTCAAAAACAAATATTTGTGAAGTGTCCTATCAATCACTGATCTACGACCAACCCATAGAAAATGACACTGTTTTCATGTTTCGTGACTTTGGCTTGTACGTTCTTGTGATCAATAACCTAATACCTAGCTAGCTACATCTCATGTCTTAAATTGTGGACAACGTAAAAATAGGGTTTACTGTAGAAAAAAATGTAAAAGTGGACCAACCTGTCATCAAAATTGGTAGTTGCAGCGAGATTAACTATGACATCAACTTGTGAGACCATTTCTTCCACCAAAATGGAGTCTTTGACCCCCAAATCCTTCTCAGCAGTAATGTCTCCTGCAACTGCTGTCACCTTTTCTGATATATATGTCTGCAGATTTGCTCCCCACTTCTCTTTTATCACTCTAAACAAGTCCTTACCTATCATCTGAATACATACATACATACATACACATTATTTACCCAAGAAAGTAATGATTCATGTATATACAAGTGCATGTCAAATTCATGTACATGTGAAAATGAATCATGACCGTTGATTACATTTAACCCAAGAAAGTATCCACTATCCCATCCGGCTGAAGTTGCCCAAATAACATGGATACTATTCACTTTTTATCTATCACAGACTGACTCGTGTCTTATGTGCATTTGACATGTAAGACGACTGCATTCGCTTAGTTGCTTCTTTTTCTAATCTTAGTAAGTAAATTACAGTAGTTTTAATGTGTATGTACCTCAGTTTGCAGACGCTGCGACGCAGACTTGGCATCAGTGGCTCTTACCAAAAGATAGAGCTTCTTGACGTTTGGTTGAACTCTCAGTATCTTCTCCACGAGAACTACATGCATTAAATCATGAATTCATTATTATAAATTTAGTTAGAACAAGAAATGGATGGAAGAGATGGTGAGAGAAAGAGGTGTAGTACGTACTCTTGGCTAGAAAACCAGTGGCACCAGTGACTAAAACGGACTTGTTGTCAAGAAACTCAAGTATGCTTCCCAACTCCATTGATGATGAATTAAGAACAAAACAGAGCAAACGATCAAGATTTGAAGTGGTGAAAGGAAATGGGAGGGAAGCAAGAAATATATAGAGAGTAGTCAAGATACATAGAAGTGAGTAGGAGAGTAAATGTTTTCATATTCATGAGGGAGAGACAATTTATAAGCAGGTAGTGGTTGGGTCCAATATTATTTCATTTTCTTTTAATGTAATATATAATTTCCGCTTGTCTGTTTAGGTGTTAAAAATAGGGTACCCGCCACATCCGTATTTATTTGTTTGTTTATTGTAATGTGATGGTACATGAAAAATTATAAATATAAAATAATCTGGTTTAGAAACGCTGCGTGTACTCGAAAATCCACCCATACTCCCAAAACTATGGAATGTCTACCCAATTTGTATATACAATCAAAGGTCAACTTGCACGAATTTTAAGACTATTTTTCTATCAAAATTGTTTTAGAGGCTACTCCTCTCATCAAATCGATGTATTTAGGAAAAAAAATTGAACGTTGATCTCATATTTTGAACTCAGATTGTCCATGTGGTTGAGCAATTTGCAACTCTGCTAGTTAAAATCATTCAACATGGTTTCTACCGAATTAAAGTTATTCAACATATGCTTTCAAATTGGGCCATAAATGTTTATAGGTTAAATATACATATAAATGTATGTGTTGACTGTTATTAGTTTCAAAGAGAACATAGAAGACTCACCATCAAGGTTGAGTCAAGATCAACCAATTATTTTTAATTGCATTACAGAAAAATACTATTCTTTTCTTGACTTTGTATTAAATTTTGTGTGGTTTGTCTAATGGGTGTGGTCCGTGTGGATACATGATACATGAATTTTGTGGTGTTAGAAGATGTTAGTATTATACATGTAAAATTGTCTTTTAACTTAGTTTTGAACTATAAAAAATTACCAATCATACAACCTTATGACACACATTATTTCT
This sequence comes from Pelargonium nanum, assembly GCA_036897485.1. Taxonomy (NCBI): domain Eukaryota; kingdom Viridiplantae; phylum Streptophyta; class Magnoliopsida; order Geraniales; family Geraniaceae; genus Pelargonium; species Pelargonium nanum. The sequence continues at coordinate 6,693 of JAYMTF010004406.1, read as the reverse complement.
CTTTTTTATTTACTATACGAAATTAAATTATATATGATTTTGAGTTCTCTCATCTATATATTTGGGAAAATATTCTTATAACCTAATTACTACAACCTCATGATATTACGTGTACATTAATAATATACTCCAAATAAAGGTTTTTGAAACTATCCCAATACTTATGGCGTAAAAGATAAATGACATAATACTAATAAGAGAAGGTGGTAGTTCTAGAAAATATAGAAGTGCAATTATTGCTTAATGGTGATTTATTTTGAAAGTTGAGTGATGAATAGCAACTATGGAATATTATTGGACCAGCCATTCACAGTATAGTTGAGAAGCAAAGCCAATATTAATCATGCAGTTGGAAGTTAGGACAATAATTAAGCACGAAAAGTAATCGGTGTTAGTTGTTTGGATCAAAAATTGAATGTCCTCTCATTTAGGGTTTCATATAAAATTGGATTAGTTCACTCGTAGCTAATTAGTAAGTTTTATTAGGTCACCAGCTTTGTTTCTTTCTTTGATCTAAAACTAAAAGTGGGAGACCGAACCAACAAATACTCTCCTTAATGAATCATACGTTCGAGTTTTGGATGCTCAACACGAATACAACACGATTACTAAACTTGTTGTGTTCTTCAACTCAAACACATTATGATTACAAAATGTGTGAGTCCAAAACGCTATATTTATTCGAAACACTAATTGCAGACTCTTTACGTCCCAAAACGAAGTTTTATTATTTTTTAATAGCAATTTTAGTTGAGTTCTTGTTTTCAGTTTTCTAGGTTTGGAAACATACTCTTTGTCAGTCAGTGTCTTCTGGACAGGCAATTCTGGCGTGTGGTTTAAGGTTTTGCCGGTAAGAACAAGAGCACTAAAAGTAAGCACACTTTAAATCAAACGTAGAAAAACCTGATTGCACATTTAAGGCTCTACGTAACCGTTATTCTTGGTAAACAATTTTAGATTTGAAAAATTGTCATTAAGGCACATTTAGAAGTTTCATTCTTTCCGGTTTAATGCTAAAAAAAGATTAGGCTCAATTTAGCTTAATATACACCGTGGGTCCTTCAAGTGTTGTGAGCTCAATTCAGATCCATGAACTTAAAAATGATCAATTAAGTTCTTCCGCTCATTGAGACAAGAGTTTATCTATTTAAGTAGTTATTTTATATATTTTTCATTAAGTTTTACTTATGTGGCACATTTCTTAAGGACGCACTAGCTTTTACAAACCGACACTTAGGTCTTTTTTGATAAGTTGTTCCGAAAAGTTGAGTTTCATGTAATAATATGTTTGGATCCAAACCAATCTAAGGATACATTAGTTGTTGAAATGACCAAAATGAACGTGGAGTATTTTAAATATTGGTAATTAATTGGTTGGGCATTAACCAACATTTGCATTATCTTAGTAATTTAAACTACTACAACACACCGAACTCAATTTACTCCACCGACAAACTAAGTTGACCTTATCTGCAAAAACAAAAGCTAGCAGATAGATCAAAACCGGCCAACTCTATCGACAAATTATGTTGATCCAATTTGCATTTTACTGGAAGAAAAAATTGCGGATTTAGTCTCTCATCCTTAAAGAAGCCCAAAAACATCACAAGAGCCATTGATCGTTCCTACTCTATTATAGTTTTTGTCAAACAACCTCTCAAGTCGTCGTTTAAATTCTACTTAAAGTTTGTTAAATACCTATTACGACAACACGGCTAGTTGGTGTTGAATGTCCTAATCGCAAAAGTATTGCAGCTAGCCAGCCAAAGCTGAAAACAACGATACTTAATAATGGTCTCGTCGACCACAAATGACTTACTTGTATGAATACTAAATATCCACCACTAATCTTTTCATTAAAACACAAAGATAGCAATAGATTTAACCGTTTGAATTTGTTTGTTTCAGATATGAATACGATGACCCCATAGATCCAAGTTGCAGTAGCGGCTACACAGACTGCTAGCATTCAAATCCCCACCTACTGCTACAGCCTTTCAATAAAATTACACGTTCTCCATTTCGCTAAATCGATACGCATAGATTCATGTTGCAAATTGCACTAATATCCATACAATTTACTTCCATCACTCTCACTCCACCTACGGCACTGTCTATGTCAGTGTCGATGTCGGATCTTAATAAATTTCCTTAACTACTGGTAGCTGCAACAGGAAACCATTCATACCCATACGCATTCACGTATACAGACCGTCGTTTCAAAGGTGCCGGCGGATAACCACCGCGCAACTTGCACTAATCATCACCCTCCTAGGATTTTCAACACCAGTGTCATTTTCTGATTTAGTCACCAAAGACAATCTGAGTTGACATTGTACAAGTACCAAGGTGCATTAGATTGTTTAGCAGAAATCGGTAACTGGGTTGGCAAAAAAATCAAAACTTGGACCAACCCAAAAGAGCTAACTCCCAGGTGCAACATCTACATTAAGCATGAGTTTAGGTGACCCTTTTACAACTACAAACTTAAGGTCATCAACTCTTATGAACTCATATCAGTTTTATCGGTAACCATTGGATCAGTACTCACTTGATCTGTTTGAACTTTAGCTGGGACAGTTGAATGAGGTGGGTCAGAGTCCATTAAATCTGTTCCGGATGGTTCAATGTCCATTTGGTCAGTGGCGGGGGCAGATGTTGGTGGTGTAGGATTTTTGGGATCTACGTTAGTGTCTGCATTTTCATATTCTGATAGGAGATCTATGAACTCGTTGAGCAAGCGCTGGACTTTCCTATTTGATGCCATGGCCGGAAGAATATCTTCTCTGAGGAGTTTGTGTTTTCTCAATCCCTGCAGAGACAGTATGGGAACACATCATCACATAAATAACGCATGGGGTCATAATGTAGTCGAGTTTTATTTTGCATGGAAATGACATACAAGTATACAAGGATCCCACGCAAGGTTATTTGAATCTGAAAACGTGGTGTCACCCATCCCAGTTGGAGGTCCAAGAAAACTCTCACATACTTCTCGTAAACGGGACTCATCTGCTTCTCTGCAGTTCATAATGGCAGTACAAATTAAGTGATATATACAAAAACTCTGTTCATGATATCAAATAAGATAAAGCACCCAATTTCTGAAAAGAGAACATTTGTAATTTTATAATAATTGAAGCACTTAGCAATTTGCTACAGTTATTGCCCAAAATACTGTTTGACTTTCCCATTCAAGCTCTCTGGCAAAGTATGGTAGGGGCATTGGAAGCATATGTCAATTGATTGTGTGACAAGCACAACTCAGAAATGAAACCGGTTCTCACAAGTTATCTTTTGCAAAAGACAAATTCATGTATGTAGCACCAGAAGATACCGAAATATATACAGCGCAAGTAACTCGTACCTTGCTAAAAACCGTACGTAGGACAGGAGGCACTGGCGATATTCATTAGGAGACTTCAAAGCTAATGAGGATGCTAACTGAGCTTCCAAATGTGCACGTGTCTGAACTCCATCATCAGTCACTCTGTAACCAGTAAATACCACGTGATCAGACATCAGTGATAAGAAGACGTTACTAAATAATAATGACCTTTAAAATTCTTTAGAAGAAACATTCACTTAAAGGTGTTATTTCAAATTGGGGATAAATCAAGTAACTGTCAAAGCAAAATTAAGAAATATCTCAAGTGGATCTCCCCAACATACATGTATGTGTGTGTTTTCTTTCTTTCTAAACTTTTTCCATCACGCAATAGTTCAAAAATTCAAACATAAACAAGCACATCTGCAATTGCAATTATGTCTTCCTAGGAGTTGTTCACAGGATGGCACGTCACACGAGTAAAATACTAATTGACAAAAACCTTCTGAGTTACAGGAATGGTAAACTAGTTAAAATCTGGTTTAAATGAGTACAAACCTGCTCCATCCAGGCTTTCTGGCCAAATATTTCCTAACATCTACTTGCAATGCTGCCAGTTCACCATTCTGAAATGAGCCCAAATTCCAGGAACTTGCGAAATTCGATGCAGGAAAGCAGTCATCAGCAACCCTCAGCCAACACATCAGACTCGTGTCAAAGAGGAAGGCATGGCGAGTGGCCAAAACAATGAGAGGAGAACCGGATTTTGACAGCTTTGCAGATATAACTTTAACTGTACCTGTAAAGATTGATGGAAAAAAAAAAAAAACAGAACCATCCTGTTCAAAAATGCACTTCCCATGAAAATAACATACAAACCCAAACCCCGCACTGAACCAAACATCATGAGACCCAACTGCTAGAAACAATAGATCCTCTCATGTAACTATAAATTCAAGTGATATGATTCACCTGCATCTTTAGCGGGGGAGTTCAGATCTGAACTAATTAGCGATGCCAAAGACTCGTGAAGTACACAAATACGATTGAATAGATCCCATACATAAACGGATCCCTTCCTTGTGACCAGCAACAACTTCCAACACTCGTCACAATCTATAAATATTGCTGCAGATCCCATCATCATGGTTGGCATAGCGCGTCTCCCACACTTTGTATAAACCTTCTCAAGGACAGAGAAAAAATGGTTATGGCGCTGTCTTTCTAAAGTAATGAAGAGAACTTAACATTTGTGTTTATATGTCCATACAATTTCATATAGTAAAGCCTCAACAATCTCAAGTTGAAATTAAAATTTCAGTGATGGTATTAATCTCGTAGAACCTGGCAAAAAGTTATCATTCATGCGAAGTTCTTTTCCTCAGCTGAAGCAGGATAATTTATCATTCCAGAGAAGAAAGGGGTTTGCTTATTCAATAATATGTCCTGAAGTTTGGTTTTTCATTATCTTTAACTGATTCAATAATAATATTCAATGCTACAACTACATCGAGCCGTTTAGTATCAGATGTGTTCAAAGTTTATGTTCTCTACTGCAAGGGCATATATATTTAGAAATATATTTGTTGTTAAGGATCCCTTCAAATATTCATGACAAACAACTGATCCTTTTTGTGGCATACTACAGCCTAGCCAACAAGTTGGTTTCAACTTTCAACTAAGGTAGCATTTGGACTAGAATTTTTGTTGAGGAATGGTAATCAAGATTCAATAATGAAAATGGGAATGACATTCTTTATGTTTGGATTAAGACTTTTTGGTTTTGAAATGACTTTGGAATGGGAATCCCATTTTTTATTTATATTCGCACTCCAAATTTTTTAATTCAAATGCTACCTAAGTGTCTACAGTTTCTTGCATGCTTCATGAATTTATGCATCAGGTGCTTGACTGGCTCTGAAAAACTGTCTTCTCCAATAAGCAAGTGTTGAAATCAGGGGATGAAATAGAATACAGTATTCCAAGCACAGATATTGCAAAGGAGAAAAGGAAGCAGCTTAGCCATGTTAAAGAATGCAATATTATGTATACCAGATCGGAGAAATCAGTATGAATGCCAATTAACAATTATGCTTAATTAAAAGCAGTGCTCATACATGATGCCAAGATTAGATACAATTGTTCAATTTATACAGGTTCTAATATTAGAGTAGATAAAATATTTGACAGGGCAAGGATATGAACATTAAAATTACCTGTAGGGACCCATCTTCACACCCAACAGCCCAAAAGTTAGCATTCCCAGCTAGAACGGTTACTTTCCCTAAGATCCTATCGGACCATAAAGAGGTATCCCCTCTTCTGCAAGAAATTTCTGTTTCTTTCATCAGAAACGTATTACCCATCCCAACAATGTCATTTAAAGCACGTTCCCTTGGACGAGCTTCCAAGCAAACAGGTAAAGTGTCTTCTCCTTTATTATCAAAAACTCTGATTGATAGAGCACTACCACAAGCAGTCAAAGAGCTAGAAGCTTTCACGCTCCCTGACTGTTCCACATTGATGCTTCCATCTTTATCGGCAGAGACTGGAACCTTCTCAATTACCAGGCTCTCAGCAATGGTGGCTCTAGCAGTGGCCCCAGAGCGCTCCTTCATATCAGAGGTCTTCCCCACTTTTCCCCGGATAGAATCTTCTCTAATACCACCATCAACAGGAAGCGCGCCATTATTGTCCTTTCTTTGATCAGATGACATAAGAGGAAATTCAAGAGTCTGACTCTGAGCACACCCAGAAATGTTTTCCACGCGGTTGGGTACTCCAACAGCTTCTGGGATAATCCTCTTTCTGCCATCAGGACGCCTATATTCTCTTTGCTTCACAGGGATAGAAATTTGAGAAGTTGTCATCTTTGCTAAACCATCACCTTCCGATAGTCTACTCTTCTTCCTGTTCCCGCCATCAACTTGAGGCCCAGAAGTCTTTGCCACAACAGTTAAATCAACAGATGATTTTATAGATGCCTGATTTTGCTGCACACCTGAAACCAACTTTTTGCTCGGAGTTTGCTTAGCAGAAGCTGCTTCAAGTAGCAACTGTGCTGGACTTTCGACTAGGTTTGCTTGTCTACCTTTGACATCACCATAGCGACTTTTCTTTAACTCATCCAATTCAACATCACTTAGCTTGTACCCAAGTTCTTTCTCATCAAAATGGAAGGTAGCCACAGTACCATCCAAGGAACAAGCAAAAAGTGAATACCCATCAGGACTCCTATTTTCAGGAGGAATGAATGAACAAAGAAGGAAAGGAAGCAAGAATGAGCGAAACAACCATGAAATGAATTTATAAGATACCATAAAGAGAAATCTTATTTGAAACAAAATTGAAAACGCATCAGATCA
>JAYMTF010004405.1:0-13207 GCA_036897485.1 Pelargonium nanum | reverse complement strand
AATGAGGTGTCACTACCTTATTAGTGCAACTGATATAAAATTATATCAGTTAACTGATGTACATATTACTCTTTAGATATAATACATATAGAACATTTGCTTGTATGTATCTCAACATAAGTGGAAAGGGACTTGGCTTGGAAAGAAAATGGAGGTTTGGATTGTATAATTTTGGTGGGATATTGGAATTGTGATATGAATGTGATGGGTGTTGGTGGCGTGCAGCACAATGAGTATTGGACAGGTTTTGGCCATATGTGGGTTCATTATGAGAAATAGATCACATGGGTCATTTAAGTTGAAGGTCATATTCAATGTTATCAGTTTGAGTAGATAAGATATTTATAATAGCAATAGCAATAGCATTAGCAGGTACAGGTACCACCACATTCCATGACCACTTCAGTTCTGGGTTCACATCAAAGGTCTTGGATTCTGGGATTATTTTTGTTTGCTTGTAATTGATTTCTGGGTTTCGATCAACTTTTACTTTTTCCTAATAAGATGAGACTCTGAATCAACCAAGGAAACAGCTGTGTTGTTAAGACAAGCATGACATGGCAGGCTAACCTTGGTTGGTGCAGTAGTTTGATTTCGGCTAAGAAAGTCGCAAAGGTGCTTCTCTGCATTTTGGTCAACATCTAGGTTTGGTCACTTGACTTTGTTGCTGCTTTGAAAGAAGAGAGGGGATGACCATTTTTGTAAAACTCTTTGATATTCCATGATCATATATTAGAACAAATTTAAAAAAATTTAAGAGAAACATAACACCTATTTTTAGAGCCACAAACAACATTAGTTTATAATAAACAATCTTGTTTTTTAAAGCGCATAAAACTTCAAATTTGGTTGATTGTTTTTAAATTAAACAATTATGTTTGCAAGGAAAATAAACTGATATTGGAAAGACATTTTATAAGTTGTGTTGTATATACGTTTGGATCTTTCAAAAGTCTCAAATTCGAACTTCATTAGCTTGTGCTTCGCGTAATGAATGACCTACCACACACTCTCACACTTCCAATCCCTCTTCCCTGTTGAAGCCTTTTTCTATTCTATTCTCTTCACATGATTAACTATAGAGCAGCTAAAGAGATAATATATGGTTGATGCCAAGTTGCTTCAAATTGACAACATAATTACACAAACAATAAAGCATAGAACCAGAAATTTAAAAAACCAAAACCCATTATAATTCGTGGCTTGTTTGTTCCTTGTGATTTAAATGCATGGTCAATCTTACCTAACCTAACAATTAAACATATATTATTGTCTTTTAACTTGCTTGGATCCAAACAAATTATTCCTCAGTTTCGGGAATATTTTGTACAATTTATTTAAAAACAAAAATAATTCCCGCTATACTTGACTACATTTGGACTTTTCTATCACATGCTCCTCTAATATTTTATCGGCTTGGTGTATGGTAAAATGGCCATAAGAACTCAAGGATCCATTCCTGTCTCTTAAATACATTCACCAAAATAAAATAGTGGCAAGAGTGGAAGACTAGTGGAGACACTTAATACTGACAAATAATTGTCACTGGTTCTACTCCAATGAATGAACTTGTGGTCGTAGAATATATAATAAACTTTTCGAAGAATTAGAGCCTCCGCGTGGATGGAATTTAATTTGAGTCTTTATATGTTATAATTTTATTTTATTGTATGCCACGTCAGCAAGGGTTGTCATCAAAATCATTTCTTCACATATATAAGTGGTTGGTGTGTAAAAAAAGAAAAGATTTTTGCTTACCTGGTTTATAAAATCATAAAAAAATTTGTTGTAATTTGTTGTATTTGTGTACAGTTCAGAAGAAGATCTAATGCATATGTGAATTCATACATGAGCAAAGTCTTAATTTGATTTTGTTTCTCAAACATTCAATATATTTGTCAACCAAATATTTTGCTCCAATTGGTAATGGTCTTTCTTCTTAAAAGTGTGTTGTGGTTGTTTCCATTTTTATTTATTCAAGTACTTTCTAGTTCATGATGTTCATCTAATTGTTCCTTTGTTTATTCAACTGAAATTAGAACTGTGCATTAGAAACAAAATCAGTTTGGTAACTCTAATACACTTGACTTTGGATGTGATCGCTCCGCGAGATCGGAGTTAGTTTTCTATCGAACGTGATAAAAGAATTGATGAGAGTTTGAATGATGATTTGACTTTTGTTTTGAACAGAGAAAATTTGATTAGCACTTGAGTTTGGTTGTAATTGCTCCGTCGAGATCAAACATAGTTATCTATCGAACTAGAGATTAGATTGAATGATCTCAACTTTGCATCAACATAGCACAATGGTATCCGCACAGAATGCGGCATGAAAGGTCATGCTTAGAATCGTGAGAACGAGTCAAATTTAGAGTTAGTTTGATTTTCATGTTTTTTATTGAAACTATGTCATTTTTGGTGGGTTGACTCACCTAAACTTACTTCCATTCTCCCATATTTTTTAACCCAGTGAATGACAATTATATTTTACACTAAAAACATCAACTAATTTTTTCCAACTTGAAATAGAACTTCTAACTGGCTTCTCCAAGTCCATAATAAGATGTGATGTGGGCAGCCCATGCATGCACAAAGCCACAAACCACATGTTACCCAATACTGAGAATTTACATTCCTATCCAGGTAACAACAGTATTCAACAAGTTGAAATTTCTGTACAAGAAAATCTTCAAATATGCACACTTGCAAATTCTTTATACTCTATGAAATGATTCCAATACAAATATAATAACACTTTAGTCTTATCTCAAGCTTCATTTGGACTACAAGCATGCTCAAGGACACTTGGGAAACATAAACATTTCATTAAAAAAATAATGATCAGAGAGTTAAACAAAACATGATCTTCAATAATGTACTTCATCATCTGCTTTAAGAATATAACCCAGAAAGAAGCAAAAACAAGATTGCACAAAAGATTTCTGTTGTTTTCTAAGGATGGAAAAAGGAACTGAACACAGCCTGATCTTCTTCCTTTCTTTAACCTTGTCACCAAATCTTGTCATCACCATGAAATGAAAGTACAAAAATGGAACAAAAGTGGTAAAGTGATGAGTGGAGAAGGCAAGAGAATCAAATTTTTCCCCAAATATAACTTGAACAATTACAACACACTTCTATACAAACCAACCCAACAACACATCATCTTGATCATAAATCTAACCCCTTCTAATCTAGCCCACACCCCATTTTCATCCCCCAAAAAATTGCTCCAATAGGAAAAGAAAATGACATACATCATATAATAAGCATACCCTCTCATTCTGAATCACTCTCCACACTTCCCATGGCCTTCAATCCCCTTGGCCTCTGCAAAAACACACACCCATTGATCAAATCAGGACCCAAAAGAAGAATCAAACAAATCTGCAAACAACCAAACAGAAACAATTAGTACCTTCTTAGAGCTCTTCTTTTCCCTAACCTCATATCTCTCTTGGCACATATCAGTCAACCAAGCTCCAGGGCTAACCAGCTGCCAAACCAAAAACAATTGAACTCACAATCAGGAATAGATCTTTTTTAAAAAAAAGTTCAAATCTAAAGAATAAAAGAAAAAGAAATGCTCACAAGTAAGCTTCTTTGGATGATCTTGGCCCTTTTCTTAGGCCTCTGAGGAGGCTTACAGCCTTTCATGGCTAGAAAATCCTCCTCTTTCTCTTTGCTTGACAAGCTTATATATAGTTTAGGCCAAACAAGCCCTTTGTCCTCTACATGGTTACCATCTCCTGTCAATGCCACCTTCCCATTCTCATCCACACCCACTGATCCTCGCGTCGTGTAGAACCGATCCTCCTTCTCCGGCGATGATGATTTGCGGTTCCGATGCTCGTTTCCAGTTGACCGGAGCATAGCCCCCTCTGAATTCCTGTAAACCAAAAATACCCAACAATTTGTTTTCCCTCAAAAATCTTCATTTTCTCAGCAAAATTTAATTGAATAGCCTGTTCAGCTGCTGAGAAAAGAAAAACAGAAACAGACCAATCAAACTTTTGAGTCATTGGCTCTGAGGCCCAAGGAAACAGAGACCTTCACGGAACAAGCCTTGAATGCCTAGACTCCATGGCTTGGTAAGCGTGAGTTCTTTATTTTCCTGGAAAACGAAAACAGTGTGACTCAAAAGTTTCATTTTCCTCTTTCTCTTCCTCGTTTTCTCAGCAACCAAACAGGCTGTTAAGGAGAGAAAATAGTTTCTAAAAATTTTCTGACCTGGTGAGACGATTGGCTTGAAGATGGGAGCTTTCCTTATCGGAAGCAGTGACTACATAGCGATCAATCCGAGATGTGATTTTCCTCCGAAGTCCTCCCTTAAATTTCTCGGCGATTTCTGGGTCTTTGACCCTCACACATCTTAGCCTCTTCCGATTCCCCCACTGTAAGAAAAATTCTGGTTCTGAAACTCTAGGCGCTCTCAAGTTCTTCTCCTCTTTCTCCATATCTGCCCTGAAACTGAACACCAAACGGTAAAAGCATGAGATTTTTAACAACCCACTTGGATCTTAGCAAAAACTGTAAAATCTAACTACAATTTGAGAAGAGATGTGAACTTTTTGAGACACCCAATTGAGTTTGGTTCACAAATCACAAAACCCAGAAGCAGAAAATCCAGAAAAATAATCCAAATTCGAGTTCTGGGAAAGGTGAATTTCTGGAGATACTCGTTTGGGGATCTCAATCAAGTTCTGGGAAAGAAGAAGCAAAGCAAAATCAAGCTTATGGTCATTTTCTCTGACCTCAAGATCTACAACTCCGACAGAGAAATCAAATCCAAATCCTCTCAAACCAGCCTGCCAACCACAAAAAACAACATTAAAAACCATAATTTCAGCAATACCTGAAGACAAAAAATCATGTCTCAAAGAAGCTGAGGAAGAACAGAACATGAGAAATCTTACAATGACAGAGCTCCGAGCCGGAGAGGCCAATTCATCGGAAAAAAAAAAAGAGATAATCTTTCAGGAAACAAGGCAGTTTTCTCAGAACCAAGGAGATAAGAAAAAAATCTTTTTGCAGAAAATTTGGTGTAGTTTTGGAAGTAACAGTGTCTAGAAAATGAAATTGGTTGGTGTTGGCTTTGTTGTGGAGAGAAGATTTGGGAGAAATTGCCTCTGTTTCTCAGTCTCCGTTGCTGTTCTTCATCATCTTCATCTTCTTCTCTCTTTTCTCTATTTATCTTAGCCATGCCAGAGATAGATATAACTGCAGATCATCACAACCGTCGATGGGACAATCGACGGTCCGTAGCTCTTGGGTTTTCCTTCTTTTTCTTTTTCTTTTTTTCGGGGAATTTTAAGCTAAATGGGCCGTGTGTTGGGCTCCGAGGATTTTCATCGCTATTTGATTTGGGCTTCTTTAGGCCCAATGTGATAGCTCCTAACTAACCAACTACCTACCAACCCCTCAATACCAATTGCTAGGAAAGAATTGATTTTTAAGAGTGATAATGACAAATGAGATACATATTTTGTTCCCATCTAATGATGTATCACATTGCAAAATGAGTTTTACAATACCAAATGCCTGTTTAATTGCACAAAATAGTTTTTATTTTCTAGATTTTATTTTTTGTGGTAAACTTTAAAAATTTATTAGTCGGCACATTTTTTTAGTATGAGTTCATACGATATAAAATATAGTTAATTTGAAATTGGTAAATAAAAATAATTGTGCATATTGGATATTTCGTGAAACATAAAAACGTACAAATAAAGACGACGGACACGGTTAACACATGGGTCTCTCCAATCCACGTTCGCGGACCGCCTAACAAAAGTGAAATCTACATTTTCAAAAAAAGTCACTCAATCCTATATATCTGCAATCACTAACCCGAAATTTTTTGCTTCCTCATCCGGGCTGATATAGCAACAATAACCTATATAACATCGGATTTGAAAACTACCCGAGTCCATCCAGTTGAGTTCCTTCCCACGTCATATCTTCACAAACTCCTATAGCTTACACAATTTTGGGATCCACCTAACAAAACTCCTACGACCTCCATCAATCCAATTTCCCATTGAGTCCATGCCAACCCAACATACCCCGAATTCGTTATGATCCAAAGACAAGAGTTGTCCGCGTTTATTTTTATGACCCTCATGAAAGGACGTCACCACTTTGCACCGAATTTTCTCACTTCACATCCTCCACCTCTATCTTTCTTTTTGCTCTGAAATCACGACTTTCTCATATGGTCACTCATGATCGCCAGTGTCACTTAATTCTTTGATTCCCCACGTCAAACAACCCACATAGGTAGCTCTAACCATAAAATAATTATTAAAAACTAGCCAATTCAATTAAATATTCATAGTCAATATCTAATAACGTCTTTCTCAATTGATAAAATAGCCAATTCATTTTATCTTTTATTGTGAAATTGTATATCTTCTGTAAAAAAATTATTTTTGAAAAAAATTATGTCGACGCAACAATTACAAGTACTATTTATATTATTCGATATTGATGTGTACATTTGAAAAATGAATAAATAATGCCTTTAAATTGTTCAATAGCATCATCAGTACATATATCTTTCTTTTGAAAGCAATATCACACCTGATATGCCTATATCTTTGTTTTGCAAATTTTTACTATTTGGATTAGGATCAAATAATATATCACACCTGATATGCCTATACGAAATAGTTAAAGCAGGCACACTCGATATTTGTCGTCTTGTTCACGTGTTAGGGAATTTGAGGTTCAAATTATTCTAAGTGTCGAAGTTCACTGTTGATGACGTGTAGCTTTGGCCTTCAGGTCTTGTACATATGACCTACGCGTGGTAAGGTAACACACCAAAAAAAGGGAAACCAATGGTGTTTACAGGACGCCGTCTCATGCGTGAGAATAAGTTTTGGACGAAGTACACGAAGATCCTGATAGCGTTTTAAAGAGTGAAAGCTAAAGAGAGAAAGTGAAATAAAAGAATGAAGATACTCATCCTCTTACTATGAGGGGGTATTTATACTAACCCAAACTTATGTCACGTGTCGACGTGTGATTGATTGATAGTAAAGTGGGGTCCACCTAGGTGGCTTAGGAGTTTGACTTTGTGGCGCGCCGCGCGTCGGCGTCGGGTGAGGCCGACAATTCATGTAAATTCCTCGTTCGCCGCGAGATGTACGTTGACGCCCTTAGAAGCATATATACCGCGCGCGGGGTAGCGTTATGGGGGTTCAAGTCTTGTGAGCTCGGCCTTTTGTCGGGGGCGTCGTACTCGAGCGTCATGCAAGTTGATGTGCTTCCGTACGACCTTAGTGCTTATGAGCGTATTATGAAGACCCCATTAGCCTCTACCACACATAGTATTGTCCTAGGGCTTCAAAACCGTTAAGATGTCGTTGAGACGTTCTGAAGAGATTGAGAGCTTCCAAAATGGTTTGGAGGGCTATCAGGGTAGCAAATAAGTTTATTAGGGCCATCAACCTCTTTCGAGCCTTTGAACACTTCATCAAAGCAGAGAAAGGTAGCTTTGAGACCTTGGGGAGGACCTTTGTTGCGACAATGTTGTGACCCATTACTAGGATTGTGCCCCAATGTTGTCGTGACAATATTGGCGTACGTTCTTGGGATTTATGATTTTCCTTCTTTTTTCCTCCGTACTTACTTAGAAATTTTTATTTTGGAAACTTTCTTATCCACCCATATTTTCAATACTTAGAAATTTTGAAGGGAGGCAACACCACACTCATTTTCCATACTTATGAAAATGTTGTTTGGTTAGGATCGAGTTTTGGGTTTTAGGCATAAAAAATATTTTTTGCGGGTATACTCGATCCGACCCTGAAATTTTACATATTACCCAACTCAAACCCAACCCAATTATTTTGGGTTGATAAATGCATAACCGAACCCGCCAAAGAATGTGTTGGGTTTTCGATTCTCGGCGATTCAAGTCCGTTTTGCCAGCTCTACATTTATGCCTTCCGTCTCCTCGCCCACACTAGCCATCTTAAATTGATATTGTTGTTGTAATCGTCCGAATGGTGCTAAGGATCTCATTTCCCCTCGTACTTTTGTATCTTAGATATTTTGAAATTCGTCGGGAAGACCTCTCAACGAATGTTCTTCGAGAATGGCGATCTATCATCCGTGTCTTGCGCCATAGTGGTGGTTGGGAGTCTGCTCTCTAGATTTCTCTTCATTTTGTCCATCATTTCTTCCATCTCACTCTTCCAGTTGGGATGATGGTCCCCGAGCTCCTCGGTTGCCTACTTGAGGATTGTGCATAGTTGTCTATTTCATCCTCCTTTGTCAGGTTCTCTTTCGACGAGATGTTTTGGGGGTCGATTTCTAGAATGATTGTGTCGATGGTTTTCTCATCGGTCTCCGGGGGGAGACACATTCCGAGAAAAAGGTTGTCCTCGCGCTAGACCGAGTCTGGTCGCCTTGAGGACTTTGATTTGCATGAGGTTTCTTTACATGATTTTCTTGGTATGATGTTTTGCTCGGGTTGAGCGTTTTGGTCCGCTTCGGCGTTACATGTCTTTACTTCTCGCTTTCAGACATCTTTTGTCAAATTGCGGTTCACCCCGAGTTCACCAAATGTTACTCTACGTCTTGATCGAGTATCCCTTCTATGGTCGATGAGAGAGTTGGACTCTTCTTCAGACCCGAGAAGATCCTACAAAACAATGTCTCCTTAAATGAAGACCCCTCTGATGCTTAAGTTAATACCGATCAAGTTAAGGTCATTCAACCTCTCTCTTGCTCACCTCTTAAGTGTGATCTTCCTACACTTTATAGTTGAGATGTTCTTTGCTTTTTTGTTGTTGGGGACCGATTGCTGCTCTGCGGGTTGGACTTGGGCCAGGTGGGCCCAACTAAGAGTATTTAGAAAAATAAAAATATAAATAAATGACATGTAAGCATTAAATTCTGCACAAATTATATTTTAGTTTTCTTCTAAAAATAGTTTCATGAAGACAAGAAAACAAAATGAAACCCACAAGATGTCCCGAAAAAACGTTGGTAAACTATCGGACAGCCACAATCCGAACCATGCGCATGTGGTCGATCCCACGGTTTCTTAGCACAACCTGACCGCCACCTCTCTTTCTTTTATCACTTTCATTTCACTGTATAAAGCTCTTGTTAAGCATTGTCTCAACATTGTGTTTGTGCCATTTCTTTTCATCTCAAAAACTTCTCTCCAACAAATAGTTCCAAAACAAAAATTCAGCAATGGAGGGCTTGAAGATGAGAATGTTGATGGCTGTGGTTCTTGTCCTGATGGCCGTCTCTGCCGTCCAAAATGTGGCCGCCGCAGAAGCCCCGGCCGCCGCTGAAGGCCCCGCCGCCTCCGAGTCCGGTGAAGGCCCTGCCGCCTCCGAATCCGCTTCCGCTTCCGCTTCCTCCGAATCCGCCTCCGCCTCCTCTGCAACGCCTGGCGATGCGGCGGAAGCCACCACCGCCACTGCCGCCGCCTCCACCCCTGGTCCTAGCTCCGACGCCACTTCCTTCGTGCCCTCCCTCTTTGTTTCTCTTCCCGCCATTGCATTTGGGCTTCTATATTAATTAAGTATAATATTCTTTTCAGAATTTCTATGTTTTTAATAATATATGTGTATTTAATTTTGGCTCAATTAGTATTTGGAGTGTACGAGGTGATGGTATTTGATTTGTTTTTTTGTTTTTAGCTCAAATTGGATTCATTAATGTTAATTATTTGCTGTTTCCCAATTATAATTTTGACTATGGTTAATTGATTATTATCGTTTTCACTCCATACACTGTCCTTTATTTGTATTGCTAAATTTTATTACATGTTGTGCCATTAGAAATCTTCAAGATCCTGAATTTGAATCGTGGGTGGAGATTAAAACAAACAACTCTTTCGCTATAACAATATTACTTAGAGGTGATTTAACTTGCGATGAAGACATATTAAAATATTCGAAAATTGTAAAACATGAGTATTATATGTAAGAAAAAAATACATTTGTGGCAATAATAAATAGTATTTAACGAAACTTAAGAAGATGAAATTGTATTGTGACCACATCTATATCTACTCTCATTATTACAAATTCGTTAATGTCGATTATGCCGTACATTGTAACATGCTTCTTGTTATGTTCTTCTTGTTTACACAACTTTAAAGTTTTATTAAGACGCCATATGCTAAAAAATGAAGCGTATTGACCAATGTATAACAGTTCAATGACAAAAGTAGATTTGATTGCCCTACGTTCTAAGAAAACATAAAGAAATGGATGCACAAAAAAAATCCATACAACTTCTCGAAGATGTAGTTACACTATAGATTATAAGAGTGTCATACTAAAAATTGACGCCCTTCAAGAAAAGGTACACATAACTAGAAGACAACTCATATACATATCATGACATCAGACGTAAAAAAAATACGCATCTTATTCAAACGTCAAAAGTGGGTACGCATAGCTAGAAGGCAACTCATTAACATACCATGAGTGCATGACATCATTACCGACAAACTATATTAACTCATTATCAACATCAACTTGATTTTATAGGTATAGATATCTCATTTTCTTTCGAAGAAATGAGACTTCATAGTCATTCTGCACATCATAAAAGACACTTCACTTTTCTCTATCAAATTCTCTTTATAACTTATAGTGCATTGGACTCTGTTTGTAGGAATTCTCATTCTCACTTTTGATGTGAATTTTAGTGCATTCACGCTAAGTTTCATTTAATACTATAATTTACGGCATGTGAACTCTATATTAGACATAGAACATTTATATTTCAAACTTAATACGTGCCGAACAATAACCAAACCAAACAGAACCGTAACGTAGTTCAGGATAAAAAGAAGGGGCAATAGAGTAATTCGACAAATATTATCAATAAATATAAAACTATCACTAGTGCACAGAATTCTGCAAACCCTAGCACCGATATTGAGTATAGAGACGCAACCCAGTTCTGATTCTATCTATTCCAATTCTGTTTTGATATTTTTCTTGAATCGCCTCCAAGAGTAGCCTTATGAATCGATTGTGGTGTTC
This sequence comes from Pelargonium nanum, assembly GCA_036897485.1. NCBI lineage: Eukaryota > Viridiplantae > Streptophyta > Magnoliopsida > Geraniales > Geraniaceae > Pelargonium > Pelargonium nanum. The sequence continues at coordinate 2,180 of JAYMTF010004405.1, read as the reverse complement.
ATTTGTGGCTTAGTTAGGAGGCACAGATCGATTCGATCTGGATATTGTTATTGATATCTTGATCTGTGAGGCGTTTTGAGGGGATTCTTCTGCAATTATCCATCAGGTTTCCTCCAAGCACCCTCTTACATTTTCTTTACTTACATCTATATATGCCCTCGAATAACCATTTGGTAACAAAAATCAGATTCCATTTGGTTCAGACAGGGGCGTAGATTCAAATCTTAATCGAATCTTCAGTTTCAACTGGGAAACCCTTGGTTTTCCATTTCTGAGATTGATTCGGATATTTATTTACTTTATAGTTTTTGAGGGCTATTTACTTTATAGTTTACTTTATTTTATTTTTTTTTTTTTGTTGAGTATTTGTGTTCGGGTATAATTAGATGGTTAGTAGGTTAGGATAACCGCAAATATTGCTCACAAATGCATAAAGACTTTGTTAGTAACATTGGAAAGACTACTATTTTACTCTTTAATATATTTTGAAGATTTAAGTAATAGCTTTCTATTTTATTTTTATTTTTATTTTGAATTTTTGTTCTAAAATGCATGTATTTATTTTTTCTTTTCTAAGAAAGTTAAGTTATTCCTTAATTGTCAATAATGTTTTTCTAATAAGTTAGTATTGTTTCAACTTGTTACTACTCATTAGAGTGATGTGTTCATGGGCGAGTTTTACCCACTAATAATAGAAAGACAGTACATTAAAAATAGAGATTTAGCGGGTCGTTTTCACGCCCACAACTTCATTGAGATAGATATGAGTGAAATATTAATGTAGTTTCATCTCTTCATTGGTTTGATCTCGGGCTATTTATTGGGCATATTGGAAGAGGTTGTGTCACTAGAAGGTTGTGGAAGTATAGGATTTTAGGTCTATAAGTGATATGAATTTGACTCTACTAGCAGAATAGAATTGTGGACTCCTTTTGGCTCTGCAGTCTCTGTCCGACCAGGATATGGGAAGCTATTTCCCCAAATAGCTCTTTTCTTGACTACTTCCAGTTATATATGGAGGAGTATTTGGAAGTTGAGAGAGCTTCTTAAGCGAGGGTGTCTTGGATTCAAAGATAGTATTCGGTTCTTCTCGAATTCGTGGGTTTTGAATCTGGAGGGCTTTAAAATCACGATGACTCTAGTTTGGGACAAAAGAGATATGGTAGTGAGTAATCTTTGAACTGTTTTAGGTATTTTGGCAGAGACAAAATTGACGTATTGGATGTCATTAGAGGAACAAGTTGTAGTTTGAAGTATCCTGCTGAGTAGAGGTGTGCCCCGAAACACTTGGATGTGGCATTATGGTAGCAAATACGTGTTTACTTAGTTAAGTGTAGCTACAAGCTTTCTGAGAGCGAGCTTGAAATGAGGTTAAGTGGAATTAGTCGTTTCCTTTGTAAGGTGGTTTGGAAAGTGATGATTACTCAAACAAAATTAGGTGTTTTCTCTGCGAACAGTTTGTCAGGAGCCTCCTGATTCTTATGAATAGTCATGCACTCATACCATTGTTGCATGTAGATTCGACAATTTTGATAACAAACACATTTCTCTCTTCTTTTTTTCGTTTGGAAAGATTCTTTCGAGGATATGAAGACAAAAATTTAAATGAAGTGTATTGGCCTCAATACACAAGTCCCATTGTCAAGGTCAATATGGATACTAAACGGGTTGACGATCACCTAAAATCCACCATGATATCTAACAAAATGAAACCACGAAAATTTTTGTCAAGAGCTCGAAGGAACCCAACAAAGAGTTAGTAAAGCTAGATTGAGTGTTATTTAATCAAAATTATATTTAATTTTTCGCATCTTTTTGTTTTACATTTGAGTTTTCATGACATCAAGAAATACCACTATTTATTTTATATTTGTGTCATTTACTTTAAAACTTCAATAACAATCGTTCACTAAACAACCAAAGACAATAATTCACAAACATGTTTAACAAACACCCAATTATATATATTTAACCAACACATTGAGTTAAAAAAAACACACACACATTCATATTTGATTATTATACTGCATAAATTAATATTTTCCTAATTTCAAAATAAAAAATAAAAACATTAGAGTTAAATAAATGGGTAAATTGTCACCAGCACCCTTGTACTTGTCCAAACAATTGAAATGACCCTCGAGTAGTTTTCACTTATATTTTGGCCCTTTAACTCGTAT
>JAYMTF010004404.1:0-13207 GCA_036897485.1 Pelargonium nanum | reverse complement strand
CACTAAATTGGGATACCCATTGGAAATTATATATATTAGATTAGATAATAAGTTAGTTAATTAGTATCTTCTAAGGTTGTTACAACACATGTGCACGAAGGCAGAAGATGATATATACAACATCAAATAAATTTACTTTAGTTTTTCTCCAAATATAAAAGAGCAAATTGCAGATAACCCCTATGAGATAACCACTTAAAGCACATAACCACCCTATACTCTCAATTTTGGCAGATAACCCCCTGTACTTGCCATAAGACTATTATGTTATGACACCGTTAGTCTAGTATACTAAAAGACTATAATACCCTTTGTTTTATACCTAACCAAACAAGCCCTTAAGCTTTGAATAAAAAAATAAAAAATAAAATTTCAGCAGCTAGCTCAGGCGATGGCTGTGAACGGCAACGGCGGACGGTCGGTCTCTGATGAGCACGGGCGATAGTTGTAAACGGCAACGACGAACAACCCAGATCTGCCTCGTCTCCGGCGAGCACGTGCGTTCTCAAACTAGATCTGTGCATCAGATCACGACGACGACGATTATGCCCAGATCTCCTCCACCCTCAGGTCACGGCGACGACAAATCGACGTCCTCCTACTCTGTCGACGTCGTCTGTACATCGCCACCAGATCTATCGAGCACAACCAACGAGCACCGTCTTCCAGCTCCGCCATCGTCGTCTGCACCTGCACCGCTCCAACTCTAGCTTCAATCGACAATACCGACGAACACGAGAGTTCTTTCTTGTTCAAAAACTGGTTCAATTTTGAACCAAAATTGAGAGTTTCAATTGGTTTTGAGTTTGATTTTGAGTTTGTAGATGATATGTGATTTTGAGTTTGATTGAGTTTGATTTCTGCAGAAGATTGGTTGATTTCATAACATGTTGATGAAATTTGAAGTTTTTGGCAACTGTTGAAGTTTTTGGTTGCCAGAAACTTCAAACAATGAAGAACAACACTAACAAGGGCAAAAATGGTCTTTTGAAAATGTTTAGAGACATGTGCAATGCATGTGATGAAGAGAGTGTGTTTCAGTTAGATTTAACTGACGGAATTGACTATTTACAAGTATATGTGGTTATCTGCCAATAGTTCAGAGAATTATGTGTGCTTTAAATGATAACCTCATAGGAGTTATCTGCAATTTGCTCTATATAAAATATGATACTTATTTAAAACGAATGAAGTATAAATTATTGCGTAGTTATATAACATCAAGAACCAAACACCTTTCTTAATGATATTATAAGAGGTATTCAGACACAATAATTCAATGCTCCAATATATGTTGTTAGAGTCTATAATTGAACATGAATATGCAGACATCTGAAATTCATTCCAACAAAAATCCGATCCAATCAATTTCAGATACATTCGCTCATATTACACTAAAAAATTGAATTTTATATAGTCCGGTCCATTCCTAACGTATTGTCAGATCGAATTGACTCTCATGATTCAATTCGAACCGAATCCAATCCCATCCGACCTACCAGCAATTCATTTAACTTTGGTGGATGCAATTCATTATTAACTTTCAATTCATGCCGACATTAAGTGAAGAGGTGTGAAGATGACCTGTCCCACACCCAAAGATCCAACCTAACAGTGGGACCCACAATTATTCCACGCAATACCTTTCTTCATCTGCCACGTGGACATCTGGAGTACAAAGATTCTGTATCGAAGAATCTCAAATCAACCAAAATATAGTAGCATCAATATTTACACCAAAAATAAACCGTAAAATTATAAAAATATATAAAAAACTTCACAAACCAGAGTTAATAAAGGAATCAAAATCAAAACTCGCTTTATTGCCTTTATTCGTCTTTTTAATTACACCAATTTAATTTAAACAGTTTTTAGAGTTTCGAACATGGTTTTCTCTCTCTAGAAGCGCCACTGGATTGTCTTCTTCACACCAATCCTCCTAGGGTTTGCTCTCTCTCTCTCCTCTTCACTGCGATGCATTGTTTCCTCTTTTTCTGCTATCAATTTATCTATTTCTCCGAACATTATATTTATGTGTGTATCTATCGATTAGGTTTCGCTAATTTGTGATGATGATCGCGACTGTTGTGTCTGTGTTTTCTTTTTCTTACAGGTTTTTGTGTTTACTTGTTGTTTCCTGATCAAGGCCTGTGAGTTTGATCCTTTGAAGTGGGGCACATTGTCGGAGTCAAGGTGCTGGACAGTTAGTGAAGTTGGTCGGATGATCGGAGTGAGGTTTGGATACATTTGTTTGAGTTTATACTAGATATATTCAACTGGATGATGTTTTCTGTTGGTTTGTGTAGCTAATTAGGGTGATTAGGGTGATTTGTAGAATGCGAATATATGCGTAATTTAGAGAATGGATTATGATGGGGATTTTGAGATGTTGCTGCCTAGTTGGATGAATCCCAATGATATGGGAGATTCGCGTATCTTCTTTATTAGTTGCTTTGTTGCTGCTCTAGTTGGGATCGTCACTATAGCCTACACAGCCTTCCAATGGAGGAGGAATATCAATTTAAGTTGGATGAAAGCCATAGCCAGATCTAAGAAAAATCCCAAGACCAGGCACAAGGTTCCTCTAGCCCCCCATACATGGGTCTTAGAAACTGTATCTCGTGGGAAAAGTCTAAATTGTTGTGTGTGCTTGAAGTCCATGTCCCCTTCGCAGCCTCTCGGGCCTAAGATGAATTCAGACAGTTTTATCCATCGCTGTAATATTTGTGGTGCGGCGTCTCACTTAGGTTGCTCTTCGAATGCGCATAAGGATTGCAAGTGTGTGTCTATGTTTGGGTATGAACATGTGGTACATCAATGGGCTGTTCGGTGGACAGAGGTTACAGATCAACCAGATGAAACAGCTTTCTGTAGCTACTGTGAAGAGCCGTGTAGTGGGTCTTTTCTTGGTGGTTCGCCTATATGGTGTTGCTTGTGGTGTCAGCGACTGGTGCATGTTGATTGCCACGGTAGCATGTCTAGTGAAACTGGTGATATATGTGATTTGGGACCCTATAGAAGGCTGCTTTTATCCCCACTTCATGTAAAGGAATTAAACAGTACTTCAGGTGGATTTTTGAGCTCGATCACACAAGGTGCCAATGAGATTGCGTCTTCAGTGCGTGCAACTATTAGGAGTCAGAGCAAGAAGTACAAACAGGGGAATGAAGCCTCTGCTGACACAGGTAGTGGTGGTAGTGTTGGAGACACTTCGACAGAAAGCACAGCTGAAAACCAGCAAACAGCAAATGGTGTTCATGGAATAGAAGAGACCTGTAATGGTAGTGTAAATGTAGGGAACAAAGATGGTGATGCAGATAACAAATTGGACTCCAAGCCTACCTTTAAGAGAAGTTCCTCAATCAATCAGAAGGATGAGACACAGTTATTAAGAATGAAACAGAGATATGAGCTGACTGATTTGCCTTCAGATGCAAGACCATTGTTAGTTTTTATCAACAAGAAAAGTGGGGCTCAGCGTGGGGATTCTCTCAAGCATCGTTTGAACCTTCTTCTGAATCCTGTTCAGGTTTGGGTTCTCTCAGAGTGGGCCTAAGGCTGCATCTTTTTTATTACAAATTTTGTGTTTAAATTATAGGTTTGTATCATTCTAAAGTACACTAGTTATGCAATAGGCACATTTTTATGTGTTATCTTTCCATCTAGCTGATTTAGTGCAATTTCAAAAATTACTAGCTTCGAACAATAAGATATACTTTACCTCAAATCAGTCTGCAATTGCGTCATAGATTATTAGTGGCCTAAGATCGCATGTGTGCTCACCTGGTGCAAACTTGATCAAATTAAATAGCAGCTGCTCCACAAGAATTGCATAATTTGTCTGACATCTTATTCCATTTTCCACAAATTTGTGCTCATCTTATTAGAATCATTTCGTGGTATTTTGAATTTATCTGCAGTTTTAAAAACATATTTTATATTTTGTTTATTTAATTTTTCCCCTAAAGCTGCATGGTTTCTTTCAATGAACACATACAATTTACCCTTATGGCAATTACTGAATGCCTCATTATGTGTTCTCACGAAAGTGCAGAAGACTATTGCTTGTGGTTGGGCTTAGCTTTGTACTATTATCATGGGGTGCAACTTGTAACTGCTTGAATTTGCTGCTAAACTTCTATGACGTTATAGAATATATTTATTTCGTTTCCTAAATAAAACTATGTGTACTTTTCTTTAATCAACGATGGTGGTTGTCGTTACTTTAAAAAAAAACAATGGTGGTTGTTGTTTACCTGTTTGTCATTAGTCATGTAGCAAGATGATGGTCATAACTTAATGGGTTCTCTTGAACCAATATAGTTCCAGTAGCAATGATGGAATGAACCATGGCCCACAGGCTCGAGCTCTGCTTCAGTGACCTTCATATTTCAAACAGTTCACTAGATTATCTTCAACAGAAGAGCTGCGCTTTTTAATTTTTGTTTTCATCACCTTTAAAGTGTTTTGGCAATATATTATCTATAGATTGTGTTGACTTTTATGAATACTCACAGATTGAAACTGTTTGAAGTTGCGCCTCTTAATTGGGAACATCACATAGGCCGTTTTCTATATTGATTTCTTTTTTTTAAGAAAATAATGTGGGGTTTAATAAACAGTAGTTATGATCATTTTCATTTATCTAATGATGTTTGGTTTACATTTATGTTTTGATTTTGATTTTATTTCAACTTTGATGATTCACATACCTCATTTGATATTGTAACAACTATTGTTTATGGTTTTCCTTTCAGGTTTTTGAGCTGAGCTCAGGACAGGGACCAGAGATTGGTCTTTATTTATTCAGAAAGGTTCCCCACTTCAGAATCCTAGTTTGTGGAGGAGATGGGACTGTTGGTTGGGTTCTAAATGCTATAGACAAGCAAAATTTTGTTTCTCCGCCTCCAGTTGCTATTCTTCCTGCAGGAACTGGAAATGATCTGGCCAGAGTTCTATCTTGGGGAGCTGGTTTGGGCTCAGTAGAAAGACAAGGAGGTCTTTGCACACTGTTGCAGCACATAGAGCATGCTGCAGTAACCATTCTGGACCGCTGGAAGGTGGCAATTGTAAATCAACAGGGAAAGCAACTTCAGCCACCAAAATTTATGAACAACTATCTTGGTAAGCAGACACAAAATTTGTATGTATCTCTCATACCTCACACATGACAGTGAAGTCTTTACTGGCCCTTGCATGCACAAATTGGCTGTGGTTGTGTTGCTGGTATCAGACATAACCAAATTGTTTTTCTGTGATCGATTTGAAATTTGTCTCAACTTATGTTGCTCAACCTATTCACACCTTTTATAACAGGGGTGAATCTACAGCAGTTAGTAGAACTGGCTAGGCTTGGCCTTAGTTTGTGGAAATGTACACTTTGATGTTAATAGTATCCTTTGACAACGTGCTGATCTATCTTGCTCACAAGTCACAAATAGTTAACCCTTGCTTTGTTTACAGGAATTGGCTGTGACGCAAAGGTTGCTCTTGACATCCATAATTTGCGGGAGGAAAATCCAGAGAAGTTCTATAACCAGGTAATCATAAACTTTACTTCTTGGTTGAAGAGTTTCTCATCCAATGATGTTGGCAACTTGCTGCATTGTTCTAATAGCATATAATTAAACTTTTGGTGTATTGCATGCATATTTTTTTTAGTGGCCAAAAAATGTTTCTGCCAAATTACGACCTTTTATTGGGTTCCCAATCTGTCAACGGGTGATGCTATTCTAATATTTTGCATCTCCACTCATTTTATCCTGATAAAAATCTCTTATTGGAACTTGGCGAAGATATCTGAGCAACAAAAAAGGCAGATAAATAGCTTCATGAAACAGTCAATTAGATGCTACTTCTTTTATTAAGCTCATATATCCTCTAAAGAGTTTTTCTAGGGAGCAATTTTATGACTTTAGATGCTAGAATTGATATCTATTGCTTTCTAACTATATAATTATTGAGCTTCTTTAATTTCATTACCATAAATATGTGAAATATAAATGCAGTTTATGAACAAAGTTCTTTACGCACGTGAGGGTGCTAAGAATATAATGGATAGGACGTTTGCTGATTTTCCTTGGCAAGTTCGAGTTGAAGTGGATGGTGTTGAGATAGAGGTCCCTGAGGTGAGTGGATTTACCACTTTTTCGGAAGTTGATACTCTTCTTCTTGGCTATGTAATTACTCTATTGTCATATTGTGGGAGACAGAATTCCAAAATTATGGATAAGGAATCTCTATTGTGTTTCCTTGTCTAATGTGCTTGTTCTCTTAGGTCCCATAATATGAGTAATGAGGAACCTTCTATCATGTTTAGTGTGAATGTTTTTGTAGGTCTTGAAAAAAGAATGAATTATTAGATACTTCTAAGCATATATTGTATTTTTTTTTAGTTGATCAAACCGTGAAAATCTTGATTATGCTAATAAGCTGTGTTGGGTTGTTTTAAGAGGTCCTTCTGGTCTTTCTCTAAATTTATCTTGCCAGCTGGTTTTACTTTTGCATGTTCTTGAATCTTGACATGTAGCCACATCCCTTTTTACCACTATAGTTGAGTTCTGCTATTGCTGTCTTTTCCCTTCTGGGTGGATTTTTTATTATTTCCTAGATCTGCACAGTTATTGCAGCAGGCCGCGTATTCTTCTTGCTACATATCATATAACTTTGCTTTCAATCTTGCAGGATGCAGAAGGTGTTCTGGTTGCTAATATAGGCAGCTACATGGGTGGTGTGGACTTGTGGCAAAATGAGGAAGAAAATTTTGATAATTTTGATCCACAGTCTATGCATGATAAAATGTTAGAAGTTGTGAGCATCTCTGGAACCTGGCATCTTGGAAAGCTTCAGGTAGATTGTTATTTCGGTATATTGGTTATATGCATCTTGGTTTTTGAAGTTTTGAGAATGTGATCTATGTATGATACTGGTATCTGTTTATACTTCTTGGTAGTTTAACTTGTGCTTTTAGCAAAAGGATTTATTTTGAAATTTGAGAAAAAGGTTAGAAAGCATAGTAGGACTCAAATTTTGAACCTTTCCATAGAAATAACAATTAAAGGACACAATGAATGCTTTTCTGTTGGATAATTAGGAATGAAAAAAGAAAAACAGATATCAGCTCATCAACATATGGACCATACAGGATAGTTTTGGTTCTCAAGTGGCCTGTGAACCAACTTAATATGAATTATTGTATCTTGAAAAAGGTCCACTTTAGTCCCTGAACTATCTAAAACGTGCCGATTTAGTCATTGAACTATCAATCGAGTCGATTTAGTCATTGACACGATTGGATAACCTTTGGACTAAATTGACTCGATTGATAGTTCAGGGACTAAATCGGCACGTTTTGGACAGTCCAGGACTAAATTGAACCTTTCTCCTTGTATCTTTAATGCCCGGTCCAGTCTGATAATTATTGTGGAAGTTTTGAATAGTGGGAACCGCTTCTGAATTGTAATTCTGTGTTGTAACAGGTGGGACTTTCTCGTGCTCGAAGATTGGCCCAAGGGCAATCAATAAAGATACACCTTTTTGCTGCATTACCTGTTCAAATAGATGGAGAGCCTTGGTTCCAGCATGCATGTACTTTAGCAATATCTCATCATGGACAGGTTCTCTCTCTCCCTCTCTCTCTCTCTCACACACACACGTGTAAGATACTTGTGAATCATGATTGGCCATGTCTTGAATAATTATCATTTATCTTCTTCATCTTCTTGTTTACCTTGCGTCGTAAAACACTTTATGTATCCTATTGCAGTTAATTTTGGACAACTGCTATTGCATTCTTTTTGGATCACATGTATAAATTAGTTTTTTTTTTTTTTTTTTTGAAACAAGGGTCTTTTTTTTTTTATCCATCCAGATATTCAGAAGCTATATTTTTATTTATGTCAAAGATCTATATCTCCTAACCTGAGTGATTAACCAAAAGGTACTACTAAATTTCTGATGAGAGATACTGAGTTTGTGTCTATAGACTTTGTCACAACACATATCATCGGGGATACGAGAGGAAATATATAACAATAATTAACTTCTCCTAAAAATTTCTCAAAATGGAAGCCAAGACACTCATTTTGGGATGGAGAGAGTGGTTTCTTAACTGCTTAACTCACAAGGAACTTCGCAAATCAATCTTCATATTTTCTTCAAAGCAACTTGAATTAATACAAGTTGCTTGAAATCCCTGCGTAGATAAAATACTCAAATAATTCCGAAACTCTAGATATGATATAAAATGAACTTTTCCTATCTCTTAAATTCAAGGAGGTGATTCTGCATGAGGTTCGTTGCTGAATAATGCATGCTTATGAACGTCAGTTTAAACCAAAAACATGTCTTCTGAACATTCTATTCCCATGTGTCAACTTTCAATGCGTATACTATCCACAATTTTCTGTTTTTTTTATTTTTTATGTTCTTTTCTGAAGCTCACTTTTTATGCACATGCATAAAGCAGAATGAAAGGTCCCCGTGCTTTTCTTTAACCAAAGTAAAATGTGGTGAAATTGATTACAACTTAACTATAAGATATTCGTGATGCAAAATAGTATGATCTCTCTATCTCTATCTCAACATGCGCGCACATATATAGCCTTCTCACACACAAATACACAAGTATATAGAGGGTGAGACTTGATGCATCGGTATGGTTATTGCCTTGTGACCTTGAGGTCATGGGTTCGAGTTAGAGAAACACCGTCTCTGCAAAAGCAAGGGTAAAGTCATCCCAAGCTCATAATGGCGAGAGACTTGTGCACTGGGTATCCCTTTTTAAGAAGGAATTGTATATAGAACTTGTCCCAATACCAGCAGTGCTACTAGGAAACCATCATTAAATGGAATTGGCATATAATGCGTTGTATGGTGCAGCTATACTGACCACCAGCATTGTGGACTGTACAGGCTTTCATGTTGAAGAGAGCAGCTGAGGAACCTCTTGGTCATGCAGCTGCCATAATTGCTGATGTGCTTGAGAATGCCGAGAGCTCTCATGTAATTAATGCTTCACAGAAAAGAGCTCTTCTCCAAGAAATGGCATTGAGGCTGTCTTAGCTCTTGTAATCCTGGCAACCAATGGTGTTTATGGGTGCAGCACAAGATTTGATTTAGTTCACCATTTGTTTTCCTTTTGAATTGTAATATCGTGTGGCTTTGACATTAATGCTTCATTAGTCATATTCGATCGAAGCATGCTTGTAAATGAACTTTTTCAATGTCAAATGTAAGTGTGAAATTTTTGCTTTATTGTTGAAAGAAAATGATGGTCCAATTACTTAGCTGGTTTGATTAAGTCGAGATTTGGACTAGGATGGACTATAATTCTTTCAATTCCTTTGCTGCATTAATTAGGATTTGGACAGGTTATGAATGCAAATTATTGAGATTTTCTGATATAATGTTGTGAATGCAGAGTATGTTGTTACAATGCTTGAAGAAGCTGGATATTACAATATCATTTTGCAATGGAAACGGTACGTACACTAATAACTCCAAAGCTTCATGATTTGGTTGTTACTGCTGATTACTCTATTTTTTGCTGAGAAACCCTTGCTTAACCTTCTTCCACAGCCGTGCAGCGAATCCTCTGGTGACTTGTGCAGTTGTGCCGACCTTGGGGTGTGCCGGTGTGCTACGTAGCAAAGCTTTTCTGGGTGGCTTTGTGCCTTGTTTATACAAGCAGCGATAGACGTAAGGTGATGATAACACGTTCGAGCCGCCTTGAATGGCCTTGTTGAGCTGTTTGGTCACTGCACGAAGCTCATACGAATCATAGAGGGCGCTGCCGTTGTGATGGGGGGTCTGGCTCAGCCTCCAGATCGGACTGTGGATATTTCGGGTTGAGGTATGAGGACTTGCTGCTCTCTCTTTCCGACTATTTTCTAGACAAGAACTAGGCTGTTGTGGGTCTGGATTTTCGGTTGAATCTCCGGTCATGTCTTTACCTCTCTGTCTGTGAAAGGTGAGCTGAGAATGGGGTCTTTGACTATATATGTTAATGTCTGAATTGTCAAGTCATGTGTTCCTTGTTATTGTCATGTTGGTTGAGCTCAGCGAGGAAGTTGCTTTGCTTTTGACGATTTCAGGGTGTCATGTTCTCACTCACATGGATCTGATTGGACTTTGGAGTATCAGTGTAGCAAAGGTGCTATATAGAATTGCCAATTGGGCTTTATTGGTCATAACATACCAATTGAGCTCTCAGGTGCTCTAGGAAGCCGCGTTGGAGGCGAAAAGCAAATGTGAGCTAATACGCGACACAAATGATGGCGTGTAGCAAAAACGTTGTGCATTTGAATCTTGATGGTAGCGTTGGCGAATTTCAAAACAACATTCGGCAAACAATTGATGGTAGCGTTGGCGACTACCTTGGAGGATACTCGATGGGAATTGAAATTATGCCAAAGAACTTGCAAGATTGATTGTTTCTAGTGTCATGGAAATCACTATGTTTGCAAATGTCCACACAGTAAGAAGTGGACTGCCCGAGTGGGCGATGTGACAAGAATATCATGTGAATTGGGTTGGGGTGAATGTCACAGATCAAACTATACTCCCGAAATTTCTCTTTGGAAGACAAAATTACGCGCATGAATGCTGAAGTGGAAAATTTTGAATGATGCAAGGAAATACGATACGATACTCAACCTGTGTTCTTCATGTGCACAATAGACAGTAAGATTGAATGCTTCAATCTGGTTGAAACAAAAAGACAATTGAGACTTGTTGAAATATCAATCACTTTGGAGTTTGGAGGAACAAAATCCAACCGGTCACATGAACTGTCCACAACCCCCAAGCACAAACAGTTGATTGGTTCACTAAAGGGTTGAATTTGGCTAAACCCATGGTATTTAGGATGAGACTAAAAACCATTGATTGCTTATTGGAAGTGACAACCTAATCTAATTAAATGGAGATCCCACAAAATATGTTTAATGCGGGACGATAAAAGAAAAAGATGCTTGGTGAAATGAGTAGCTTACAATCAATTGATAATTTCAAATGATAAGGTAAAGGTTGATATTTGAAATCTCATTTTGAGTATATGTTTGAAATGATATTGGTTTTGAGTCAAATTCAATTTTTTGAGTATCCATATTATTGTAAGAAGTAGAAGTTCTACTGTTTAGAAAAAAAGAAGTTAAAGTTTTAGACTTTGAACGAGGGCAAACGATTTTAACGAGATGCTAACACTGCATTCTTAGAGGTGTCAAACAATGTGAATGTATTGTTTGATTTTGATTAGACTAAGTTATTCATCAATAAACATTACAAATTCATGTAACAATATCATGACGCATGACCAAATTGCGTCGGGTTCAAAGATTATTGTTAGAACTGCTCCATTGTTACTACCAAAGTATGGTTTAACATTTGAGTTTTTTTTTTTGATAAACAAGCGGTACTTTTTATTAAGCTCGAGAAAGCGAAAAAAGTACAAAGAGTATTAACCCAAAAACAAAAAAGGGTTTGATTTCCAGAAATCAAAGCTACCAACAGTAAAAGAAGAACCCAACAAGCATGGGAGTAAGGCAAAAGAGAAACACTGAACTCTCAAGAAATTGTCCTCCGTCGACACCAGCTTCCCCTCGAAGACCAAAGAATTTCGAGCAGTCCACAAATACCAGACCACAATAATACAAACTGCACCCCATACCTTGGACTGCCTTACTGAACCATATACCAGTGAGGGCCACATAGAGAAGAGACCGAAACAGTTGCGCGGCAGGACCAGAGGAACCGACCACCAAGAGCTCACCCTTGCCCATAAGCGAGACGCCCGAAAACAATGGAGGATGATGTGTGCACAGTCCTCCGGGCCCGAATCACAGAGCTTGCAGATGACTGGTGTTGTAAGTGGGATGATCCCTCTGCCTCGAAGAAAAACCATACTCGGAATACTATGAAAAGCAACAAGCCACGCCAAGCTTTGCATTTTTGGCGGGACTCCAGCCTTCCAGATGATGTTGTGACACGCGAAACTCGTGTGGGGCAACCGGGAATACAACAGCTCAAAAACTTTCTTGGAGGCGAAGGTGCCTGACCCGCTACAACACCATTCCAATCTATCCGGCAAGGGAGGCGATAATGCAATATGCTGCATAGAGGAAACGAGCAAGCCAAATGAGTCTAGTTCCCAGCCTCGTAATCGCCGGCGAAAGTGAAAGGAGGCCTCAGAGATTGCACTACCAGATAAAAAGAATGCAACAGATTGATTCTTGAAAGTGCATAGAATAAAAAGTCTTTGGTATTTATGTGCTAACAGTTCCTCAGTACCCCAAAAATGAAGCCAAAACTTGGCTATTTTACCATCACCGATTACCCACACAAAAGCACCACGACCAATAATGTCCAGCAACCCCGGCAAATTCTGCAGATTTAAAATATCTTTAATCACCACAGAAGCTCTCGGGGCATACATTCCGTCCAAAGACCACGCGCTAGGATCCCAATTATATTTAGCGCAGAGCAAGCGCTTCCATAAAGAATCGGGTTGCATGGAGAACCGCCACCACCACTTCGCGAGCAAGCTCGTGTTAGCCAAGGAGAGTTGCCGAATACCCAGTCCTCCGTGACGACGTTTAAGAACTACCGTCGACCACCGCACTTTGCAAAGACCTCGACCTGGTGAGTTGCCGGCCCATAGGAATTTTCTCTCAATCATTTCCAATGAACGAATCACGGACTTCGGCGCACGAAACAAGGACATATAATAGAGGGGTAAGGAAGTCAGGACTGATCGAATTAAGGTAATCCTTCCGCCAAAAGAGATATATCGCGCCTGCCACGATGCCAATCTTTTTCGAAACTTTTCAATAATTAAAGTCCAGGAACTCACCAACCTTGGGTTGCTGCCTAAATTGAAACCCAAATAAGTGATTGGTAGTGACCCGGTAGCACAACCCAGCAGACCCGCAAGAGATGAAGCAACTTCAGGCGATATATTAAATCCGATTAAACGAGACTTCGAGTAATTTATTTGAAGCCCAGAGGCTAACTCGAAACTGAGCAGTAAGATCTTGAGATCGCATATGGAGTCCGAACTAGTAGCATCCAAAAAGAGAGCGGTGTCGTCCGCAAATTGAAGGTGAGAAATTGATAAATCGCCCACTCGAACCCCCAATAACCGCCATTGGGATTCCGATTGAGCCAACATGAGACGAAAGGCTTTAGCAACTATTAAGAACAGAGAAGG
>JAYMTF010004403.1:0-13209 GCA_036897485.1 Pelargonium nanum | reverse complement strand
ATGTCTATAGACAAATGAGGAAGAAGATGTTTGGCTATTGATATATTGTAGTTGTTGTCTACAGAGATTGGGGCTTGCAGGAGGTCACGCAGGAGCTTTTTCCATAGGAGGTGGGAGGTTCCAGCAGGGATCACTGTAGCTCCTGTGAGAATTATTCACCCCAAAATATTCTTCGAACCCAAAGAGTGAAAAAAAATAAGAGTTGTAGAGATAGATTGCTACAAAAAGAGGGAGAGTTGCAGAGAAAGTGAGAGTTGCAGAGATTATCTACAGAGAGAGAGAGAGAGAGTGGTGGATTGTTTATATTAATCAATAAAAAGTATACTGAGGTCAACCCAAATATGTTATGGTGAACCTCAGAACTAAGATCTACACATTTTTTAGTGTTTGCGGTTGACCTATATGCATATGGGTCGACCAATAGACGGTCAACTTATATGTATAAGGGTCGACCGCGTAGTTAAATATTCATGAATTTTTACCTATGTTATCGGTCGACCAAGATGTACCAAATGTAGACCTTCATCTGCTTATTGTACTCGACCATAATAATTCATGGGTTGACCATGAACATGAATATGCACACTAATACTACTAATACCCAATTTGAATACGTATATAAGCACTCAAACAAATTGGTGAATCAATATATTGCATAAGACAGTAATATTGCTCACAAAGATGCAATTGAGCATCTCAAAATTACCTAATAATCTGTCAAACATACAAAAAATAGTTAATTCAAAATTCATAATCTTAAACTCTAAAGAGGATTTTGGTAAATTGAAAATAACACTCATACTTCTAGACAATTTTACCAAACAATCTAACAATCTAAAATTCATTTTCAACTTCCTTTCAGACATTGGTTTACCAAACAAAGTCTTTATTCTCTATAGACATTTTACCTCATTCCAGTTACCTCTACAAACATTTTACCTCTACAAACAATTGAAGTAGACAACACAAACAAGCCCTAAGTGATTAATTTTCTTAAATTAAGTGAATCAAATACATATTGACGATTTAAATTGATTAATTGACTTACAAAATTTAACTTGAAACCTCTAATTATGATAAATTCATTGACAAATTGTTTAGTTTCATGTTCAAACTTGATAGGTAAAACTTGAAAATAAACTATCTTAGTTATAAAAATAAAAAAACTATTTTACTTTACAATTCTGAATAAATACTTTTTCTAATTTAAATGCACCAAATTTAATTGATGAGTTAAACTATTCACCGGCACTTCGAATTTTGGTTGTATCTTGTAGTTCAATAAGAATTCAACTGGAAATGGTATAATTTTGATTTAAAAATAATGAGTTGGATTATAAACTTCTTCTACCATAATATGTTGATAAATGAAAAATAAATCATTGCTAATCTATAATTGTAACAAGCCATTGAGGTATAACTCAATCTAAATTTTAGACGAGGTTAGTTTGAGATAAGATAAATATTATATTTTTATTAATTATTTTACTAATCCGCGCAACGCATTTGATTTTTACTCTTTATCATAATGGATTGTTTCATTAGAGCGAAGGTAAGGTGAAACCAGAGAAGAGAATCGAGTGGTTTAATTAGATTCATTCTGATCAAACTAAATAAAGATATACAGAAGAAGAGAACTTATCGTCCGAAGTTGGAGTCACCGGATGCGTCCACGAGAGAGATGAGATAAAGAGTAGAGTTCTGTGACAGATTGGTTATATGACGACACACGACAGTGTGCCGTAAATACGGAGAATTCTAATAGTGGATGAAACGAACCAATTTGCATGTTGGCACAGAAAAAAATAAATTTACATCCTCATTACAAAAATCTCAAATCTAATGGTACTTGTAATTTTGAGTTTTTGAATTGAAAGGTAGACGCAACAATTTGATTTTTTGTTTAAATTAACAATATTGTAATTTTGATGGTGTAACTTTTGGTTTTGAAAAATCAAGAACATGAGCAATTTAAGAAATATGATGAACATCAACAACATGAAAAATAATAAACACAATGATATGATGAGTATTATTTGGTCAATATGGAATGAGTTCGTACAAGTTTAAGTGATCATTTGATTTGAAAAAAGTTCCTAACATCTTTTTCTTTAGTTAATAGTTAATTAGTGTTAACATGCTTCATCTGTAATTTATCCTATATTATGTGTCTCTATGAAAGCTCCAAAAAGCATCATTTCACCTAATGCATAGAAAACAAGAGGGGCTTGTGAAAAACAAAAACGGTCAACTATTTGGGGCCTTGGAATAATAAAAATCTCACAACTATGAACAAAAACTTGCTTTTCAAATGGTTGCGGTCCTGGTGGAGATTTGTCTAAGATAATAAATGCTTTTTAAGTATTGTTGGAAGCTTGAGGATTGGGACCTTCTCAAGCAAATAAACTGAATAATATGAGGAACAAAATGGGATATTCTCTATTATTACAATGAAGATGCATTGCATATACATGAACTATACACCCAAGGAGCACCATAAGATTATATCTCTGACATGGCAATGAAGATGTATATACCTATGCACACATAAAAACTTTTTGGCTTTCACAACTATACCAGAACAATAGGGAATTGATTCAGAGAGGCAAAATCACAACAGAAGCTACCATTGTCTCTGAGAGACTAGCAAGAACACAACTAGTCTTATTGACATCAACAACCTGCAGCCTTCAAAAAGTTATCATATGGGTTTGTTGGTGGCAGCTGCAACAAGTGTGGATGTTGCTGGTACTCGGTTGCACGGAGCATCCCCGAAGATGGATTTGAACCCATGTTTTCATCGAGGAACGGATTTCCACTCTGCACCTCCGTTCATTTCATTTGTCAGTTCATTTCACTAAAAATGTTTTAACATTTAACTTCACTACTTGAGGAAATAAACCAAAACCTGAAATACAAATCAAAGCAAACTACCTTTGAGAAACCCAACTCAGAAGTAGAAGTAAGCATTTCATCAAATGAACTTTCCCAAGTCTGGTTCATGCTCATGAAAGTGGAAATCTTCTCCTTACCCATCTGAAGGGATTCACAATAGCCAGCCATTTCCATGTAAGGCATGTCACAGGGATGTGAGGTTGATAATCTTTCTACCTGAGCTGTCGTCTCCATAGCCTACATACATTCAAACTTTTAGTATACAGTAGATCCAATTTGACCAAAAGACTCAATGAGTTGCAACTTGCTAGACACATAAGGTCGAGTTCAATTAACCATCTTTTCCCCCACACAATACCTAAACTTTGATACTAATACTGTGCCCTGCCTATATACAAGTCTTCAAGAGCTGTTCATCGCATCTTTATCTCTTCTAACACTCACCGGACCATGAGTCTTCGCATGCTACTTACTGTCTTACTAATATGGATGAGTACAAAAAAATCTCATTCTAAGTAAAACATGTTAACCCGAGGAGCTAGAAATCTGTCAGATCATTATGAAGATATTGACTCTTAATTACCTGTCTAATTACAAAACTAATATCTTCAGTTGGGTGCGTACAAGAAAATGTCATTCCAAGTTAAACGTTATGAGCTGATGATTAAAGGTATAAGACAAAGCTTCACAGATCACAAACTCCACAGGATTTGTGTAAGAGAAATGCTTAGAGATAGAATCCAGTAGAATTTTCCATTCAGGCTAAAAATCTGTCAGATCATGAAGAAATTGACTCTCAAGTACATTTTTCTTTTATGAAAACTATCTTCAGATGGATTTTCTATGGCTGTTTGTTTTCCTAGGTATTAGTTGGATTAAATCTGTCTTTGTTCTACTGCATTCATCTGCTCAGAAATTTAAAACTATTGAGTTTAAATGAAACACGAGCTTATTGAATCTTGCATGCATATATGCATGTTTGCAATAAACTATGTATATCAATGAACTTACTGAATCTAATAGGTCATCAACACTCAAGAGGCTTGATGTTTTCAGAGGCAATGGTGAATCCTGACTTTCAAAGGCACTGGGTAAATCATCATCATCATCATCTATTGAATACATATGTGCATCCTGCATGTCGAGATCATAATATGAGTACGTATCCAGTTTACAAAACAGAAAACAGAGGTGAAATTATGTATGGTAATTTACCTTGTAAGAATTTACGTTTTCCTCTAATCCATTTTGGTTTACTTTTCCTGGTTCCATAAACAATGGAGCTCCAAATGGACACTCGGTATCAGGCACAAATTCACTAAACAACTGCTCTTTTATGGTTGGCGCTTGCTGCAACGATATAAAAGTTAGCAATGCGATTGATTTATAAATTGCAAATACTTAATGTCAAAAGAATGTGAATTTACATTGGATGATACTTTCAGCACATTCAGTATAGCTGACACAAACGATTCTCTAGCTTGGATCTGAGTTACTTCTACTTGTAAAAGTGACATCGAAGCATCTGCGTCATCTTCTTTTGATCCATAAACCTTCCCAGGATGATTGAGTCCAGCATTGACAGCCTGCAACTTGGTATCATTGACTAACCGTAGATGTGGATCAACCTGATTCACTCATCAGTATTAAGATTAGTAGGAAGTACGTGAGATCATTACATAAAACCCAGAAGATGAACCCACTCAACATCTAGAACAAATAAAAACAGAAACCAGAAACTTCATACAAGAGAATGTATAAACTGAACAATGACAAATGAGCCGTTTCGCCAAGAAACTTTAAGCGGAAAAATAATTCATTGCACCTACTGTCTTATCTGTAAGTTCTGCCTTAGCCCAATACACGAGAGGGATAATATTATAGACTTTTGAAGAGAAGATCATCATAGATGTTGCCAAGGTAAAGAGGGATCGTCGGCGTGATGGTTGTAGTGCTAATCCTATAAAAATAAAAACCTGCATCAGTTGTGGGGTTGACATCTCAAATATGCTAACACAGTCTATAACAAGAAATTGGAGAAATGTTTATCCAATTATTAAGAAGCTGATCATGTCATACATGCAAATCAACCAAAAAGCTGACTAACAGCATAAAATACCCATATGTCCTTCGATTTATTTTATCTAATTGGTCACTTTCGCTACTTTTTATCAGGTTGACAGAACAAAAACTGTTACCCTACCTTTTGGAACATATAGATCACACAACAATTCCAGAATTGTCTCCCTAGTGTGCACTGTTTCAAAAAACTATACATAACTTTACTACCATTGTACAGGTAAACTCATTATTTTTTCTGCAGAAGGCATAACATAAATACTTGTTCACTCTCAATTCAAATTTGTATCAGTAGCAATTAAATCAGGTTCAGCTTGAAACCAGCGGAGACAGCTATTTATTGAAAAGTTGCTGCCCATCCAATCAAGCCCCAACCAAGCCTCTAACGCATAACTAATCAATCTCAACAAGTTTTCAATTTCAGGGTGTTGGCAGAAGGGGAAGTTATCTTACTTATTATCCTAGATTATGTAAGATATTGTAATAAATTATCATACTTGCAATCCAAGATTATGAATCTTTTAACAATAAGAAGAAACTGAAAGAGGGAAACCATAACGCAACTCACTCCCCCTAGGTCCCAACTCATTTGTTATTTCAACTTCAGATAGTTTTAATAAGATCATACCCGACTGTATCCTATCTCTTCCAACTGGCCGCCACTGGTCATTGAGATGATTCAGAATAGTAGAGTTTTGTGCAGCGTGAAATATGTAAGAGAATTATGGAGGTTGTGCCATATTATTACTATCATGTCATATCTTACAGCAAGATTTGCATGAATATACTTGAAACACTTGCAGAACTCAGATTTGTACAAACAAAAGAAGAATTTGAAACTTGATGACCTACCTCCGCTAGTAGAAATGCCTCTCAGAGAAAATGCTAGCTGAAAGCTTTGAACAAGAACCTCATGACTGGAATTCTACATTACACGATAAACCAAGAAATCAATGGACCAGGCAGTCAGTGCTTTGGTATTGATACTATAGTTCTGCCAAGATTGACTCTACCTTTGCTCGAGAAAATAGTAACACCAAGCTGTAGGTATGAGCAATTGCTTCATAGTTTTCGGGTCTATTTAAAGGTGAGATGGATTGTATCCAAAGAGATGAGAGCAACAGGATAATCTGGCGACTGCTCAATCTAAGGGAGGTTGCCTGCTGTTATTTGATCAGTTAAAACTGTCAGGTCAAATGTCGACAAGGCAGTAAATAAACTGTTGGCAGAAACACTGAATCATACCAGTTCCTTATCTGAAATAGTCATAGAATTTCCCTCTATTGAAGTTGATAGATGCCTTTTCACACTATAAGCTCTACTACAGGTTGGTTTCAGTCTGTTAACATGTGAAGGACTACTATAGATTTTAGCATTCCCATCATCCACAATTTGGTCCACTTTGTATTGACCAAGATTTTCTTGCGATGTGCATTGCTCCTCATCTAACTTGTCTAAGAGTGCAGATGATGAAGAAAACACAGAGACTACTCTTGAGAGAGTTCTCTGAACATCAGGCACCTTATTTGAGCTAGAACAAGGGCAAACAGATGTTGGGACAAGAACAATGGAAAATATGCGATGTGCACCCAACCTGACTTCATGGTCTTCAGCAACCATAGCTAATAGTAACTGATAAAATAATGCTTCAGGAACAGCCTGCAGAATTTGGGGTTACAAAAAAGGAGTTTGATAAGAGCTTGGAGAACCTCTGCACATATAAAAATTTATACAACTTCTATGAACTCTTTACCTTGTTTTGATAAGACAAATTAGGTATGGATGCCACAATTTGAGCTGTACGGTAAACAGCAGCAATCAAGGTCCTGGCCATCACGGTTATAGTTGAGATGTTTTCTAACATCACAGCCATCATATCAAGAACAGGACCTGCATCTCCAATCTGCATGTCCAAGGCACCTCAGTTTTGCAATTATTTTGTAAACAAAGGTCTTATTAACATTTGAACATTACAGAAAAATAAGCTTAAATATCTTATTTCTTGGTGTTAAAATGACTACCAAGGCATCTTAGAAATGGTATAAGGGAAAATAAAGTCACCTTATATGTTAACTGCACAAGGCATTCATCTACAGCAGCGTGTAAATCTTTATTCCACTGAACTACTTCATCCCCTAAATTCGCATCATCAAGTGACAAGTGTATACTCTTCCTTAAGTGTCTCATCATATCACTCAGTGCAGTAAGTATAGCTACACTTGGCTGAACCTTAGTTTGTCGAGCAAGGGAAGTAGCAACGTGGATAATATCTAGCTGCATGCTAGGTTTCTGAAGAATATTCTTGTGATCTAGGTGTTTGATTAATGTGGACAACAATATATGTGTATTATGCCCTGCAATGGATACATTTATCTTAGATGAATACCAAAGTATCATTGTATCATTTTAAAAAAAGGGATGTAGAAATAATGGGTAGGAAAACTGCTTTGGCAACCAAAGGCAACAAATTTTAGAGAAAATGAAGAATTTTTAGTACCAAATTCCTCTATTGTTAACTGCATGTCCTGCAATACAGGAAGAGCAAGCCCATACTTCAGAGACCAGAGATCGCCAGAATCAAAATAGCAGAACACCGACTCCAGGACGCGTCGTACAGTTGTAGCTTCCTTCGCTAACTTGGCTATGTTATGGAGGCAAACCCTTGACCAAAATTTGGGATTCTTGGCATCCTCCCTGGTAGAGAGAGAGAGAGAGAGAGAGAGAGAGAGAGAGAGAGAGAGAGTTAGTACTAGCTATGACATGATCCACGATATATATACAACTTCAGTTATTTCATATCTGAGATAGGGAATTACAGGGACACATTAATATCGCCTCTTTCAGTCACAATCCTCCTCCAAGAAGGAACCCTTGTAATGGAACCTGGAGAAGGAAAAACATGGCCTTCAACATTCTCACTACCTTGCTTATCATGAGCATCTGAGGCTTTCTTATGACCTCCATAATTTTCCAGGACTACTGAAACAACCTGAATTATAAAGCAAAACAAAAGGATTTAAATATAGATCCTTGTAGTATAGAGAAAGGTAAAGATACGAATATCACGTAGAAAAGACACTGCCTAGTCAAATGTTAGTAAAATGAAAAGTAATTCCATGACATCGACGATAGAAGTCCTATGCTCAGCTCTAGCCTCTATGTTGTAACAAAAATTATGAAAGAAAATAATCACAGTGACGCCCTAAAAACTGGAAAGGTTCACGTCATGAAGATTCACAATAATGGGCTTCTGCAGAACTGTTTACCTCACAATCACAAACTGACATTCCCAGACCACAGACAGACACTTCAGAAATAAATGCATACAAAGTGACTCTATGTATACTTACTTTATCAAATTCAGCTGAAATATGAGAGAAGGCACCCATGAACCAAACCTGTGCAACATAATGAATGAAAATATTCATGCCAACAAGTCAGAATGCAGGGCAAGTGGGAAATATCAAAATCCAAAAGGACAGACCATCGTAATTTATATACACTAGAAATTCATCTTGGTGGCCAGAGACAATATAATTTGGGAACTACCAGTATCATCCTGGGGTGTAACATATTCAATAGACCATATGAAATCCTTCTTTCTAGGAACCACCTCTTTCTAGTTCTATAATCATAGAGCAAACTCAATGTCGATGTTTATCATCTTTTACATCAAAATAATTGTGATTCTAGTAAAGATGCTATAATGGTTTGGAACTTAAAGAGTGAAGATTCCATTGTGTGAGTATTGAGATAAAATGTCCAAGTATGGCTTGGTTACGTTGGAATAAGATAACTATGAGGAACTATTAGTATGTTACTATGTAGTTATCAAATTATTATGATACTTTTAGGCAACATTGCATTTTAGCCTAATGGAGGTCTCTCGAAAAGGAGGCAATCTTTTGAGGATAATCATAAACTTCAACAAGGCATCAAATATTGCATCTATTCCTAAATCATACTGTTACAATGAAACATGTCCTATATAGCAATAAGGAGCATTTATTTTTCCATATGAGTATCAAATAGTGAACTTATAGAACTACACTAGCATGATGATGGATTACCATTGATGCAAGAGATTGAACTGCAGAAGCACGCAAATGGATAGACTTCTCATCCTCCCCCATTTCTTGAGATAAAAAACAAAGTTTTGGAACCAAACTATCCAAATTGAACATATGAGTACTATCTGCCTGCAACATTTCAATAGAGTCAAGCAAGGTTAGGGACTTCCATGAGAGAAAACCAGCATGCTTGTTCATGCCCAGTAGAGTAGTGTTTAAATGAAACAAGAAATACTACATGTTAAATTTCTAAAACAAAAGCCTAATTTGATAGATGGAGGAGCACAACTGGCATATGAAGTGATCTCAAACTCCAAACATTACGATGTGGGATACATTAAAACTCTCCTAAACATGCAGGCCGGAGAACATGGACACTGCATGTGCACCAAGTAAAAACAAGAAGGGAAAGCAGACACAAGCCCAAGACCAAACTAGCTCTAGCACCATGTTACGTTTCTAACCCAAAAGCCTAAACTGTAAAGTGGAGGGGAGCAACTGGTGTATCAAGTGGTCTCAACTCCACATGAAAATGTATGGTAAACCAAGAATAAATAACTCTTACCTGAGCATTTATAAAGTCAAAAAGAGCTTCACATCCTAAAATACGCATTTCATTGTGCCGCGTATGATCCAGTAGAATGTGTACGAGGCTAAGATAGCTACTAGCATACAATGACCTGCCACATATGCACCGTATCATACCTTGAATATGTAAACAAGTATCATAGAAAGTATTTATGCATAATATGTTTTTTTTTAATTTTCCAAGGAAGCATAACATGAGTTAAAAGAACATAATCAGATGTTAACCATGCACTAGCTTTTTGTTGGCACCCAAAATTCTTTCGATGAAAAACTTATCCAGCAAAACTATTTAGTTTTTTAGGGAAAAAGTCTAAATTCTCCATATGGAATGAGACACTTCCTTCAAGACTTGTGAAAGAGCAGGAGTAGGAGAAGGAGGAGGAGGAATTAGTTAGAGTTAGTATTTTCTCAGGTACCACATATTTGTAATAGAATAATACTCCCTCCGTCCCAATCGTCCACTTTCCTTTTTTTTTTTTTTGTGAAGATTAAGGATGAGTTAGTTAGAGTTAGTATTTTCTCATTGTAGCCTCATGTGCTCTTATTGCAACAAACTCAATGGGCTCTAACTAGCTTATTATAAAGATATATTGGTAATTCATACATAACTAACTAACTAAAATAGAAAGTGGACAATTATTTTGGGTTAATTTTTTATAGAGAAAGTGGACAAGGCGGAGGGAGTAATACATTCCAATCAATAATGGAGGAATTGGATTACTTGACAATGAAAACCTCGAGTGCAGCATCTGATATTGTTTGATTAATATGCAACTTCATATTAAAAAGTCAAATGTAAGTTTCAAATTACTAGAACCTGTTGACACAATAAACACCCATTTTCAAAAAGTTAATTAAGTCGGAAAGAACGACAAGTACCCAATAGTTAAATGGTCAATGGGGAGGGGGTTTACAGAAAAGTATCATGCTATGAATCCCACCACATGATATATATAGTCTTCTAGGAATCACAAACAAAACAAAATATCCTAAACTATAACAGTAGTTTATATACTATGAAGAGAAAGAACTCACATTTGCTCCCTACAAGAAAACAACAGTTTTCTGTAGATGCACATAACAGCTTTTACAGAATACAAGCGCTCTGTTCTCAAATCCCTGTAATACTTCTTTTCAAGATAAACTGTGATCTGAAATTGAGACAAATGCAATTTCCAGTTAATTTATCACTAGTTGATCAAACTTATAAATATCAGAATTCATATAGTTTGGAGCTCATTAGCTCAAGCAAAAAAAATTCAGGCAAGAGATCCACTTCTTATTCAAAATATTTTTTCTCCCGAGAGACACCATCATGCTTCTATTTAATAGACATTTGTCAAATCATGTTGATCACATCCCGTAAAACAAGGAACTTCACTTCTTTTGTTTATTCATTAACTGAATAACAAGTTTTGTAAATTATAATATAAACAAAAAGCTTTCCATACGGCACACACTGGAACACCATTTTGGCTTATCAACTTACCAACAAAATAACTGATATTTTAGACCCATTATTCAAAATATTGAAGTGAAACAAGACATTCTAGCACCTTTGGTATTTGACCAGGATTTTTCGAGCAATATTCACACAGTTTGCCAATCTTTCGATCATTCACTTCATCTTCCTGCCACAAACAAATTTTGGCATAAGATTTCAAAACAGAAGCACAAGGTAAAGTTTTTAACCCCTAGCTAAGGATAAGACCCACTTAAGAAACTCAGAAAAGTAGCACTTCTATCTCTCTTCTTCTTCTTCTTTTTCTGTATAAGCCTCATACTTGGAGTCTAGACAAAGAATGAAGTCTCACTATTAAAGCACATTGGTATAAATTTAAAAATAGGGGCACAAGCAAATAATTGCCACATCTTAACTATTCCAGCACAACTCTAGAAAAAGGATAAGAGCACATAATGAACTTCCAGAGAAGTAAAAAATGAGAATCTCCTTCACTGAGCTCTAACAAAGAAAATTTCAGGGAATTTAAGTAGAGCCAAATTATGTCAACACAATACAAGTTCTAATCTCCTGCATAATCTCGTAACATTTGAAGTCCCGATTATCAATTTTGAATACACTGATTAGTTCGAAAGGAATTTCTCACTTTTTTTCTCTCAGGAACCAAACAGAAATTCAATTCAAGATAGAGAGATTAAAAAAAAACGAACCGGGCCTCGGGGTAGAATTTCAGCAAGCATCTTCTTGTAGCGCTTGACCGCCTGCCTCGATCTGGGACGCACTGCCGGACAAAAGTAGCACAAGCTCCCACAAGCAGGCACAAATCTCCGCGAAACCACACCCATCTTAAATCCCCAAGAAACTGATCGAACCAAAAGGCGAATTCAATTCCTGTGAAGCCCCCGATCGACCTGAAATCGCCTCCGGAGGCAAATTCCAGGTACGATCAGCGGCGGAGAGAATCGAATTCCTTTTCTTTGGGGATTTTTAGGGCGTGATTTTTTTTTTCTTAAGATCGGGCAGGCAGATCAGAGAGAGAGAGAGAGAGGGTTTAGATGAAAAATAAAATATAAATAAAAAAGAAAATAAGTATTGTTCCTCTTTCTCTCTCGGCCTGGCCTGCCTGCTGTTCTCTCTCGTCCCGCCCTATTACTGCAATTCAACCGGGTTTTTGTTTTTATTTGAATTGTTATTTTAACGGCTACATTTTGTACTGCCCATGATTTTTTGACTTGTGTTTTGTAGGACCCACTTGTTTTTAAATAATAACAATATACAAAAACTTTTTTGTATCAATTGTTTTAATTTTGAAAAAATTTAGTTTTCAAAAAAATTTTTGATTTTTTGTAATGATACAGTGGTTTTTTTTTTCTTAAGAAAAAACATGATACAGTGGTTTACATTATATTACTTTTTTTAAAATCTTGCATTTTTTAAATGGGCATGCGTTATAACAAAATTATTATATAAAAAGAACGTTAAAATTTCTTAATAACTTTATGATAGGTACGCCTAGCTAAAAAATATACTGGCATGCCTTCGTCTGTGTCTAAGAACATTCCTTTTGTGGATAATCAACATTTACCTAATCATCCTCTATGATTTTCTTCTCGTGTTAGTCAACCCAATACTACTTCTCGTGATTATTATTGTTACTCTATTATTGCACTCATCTATCAGCCTTATGTTTATCATGAAACTATTATAACCAACTCTTGTAGAAAGAAGGGTAAATTACACGTCCATACCCTCAACTATACATCTTTTAACCCTAGATACCCTCAAATTTTGCATCTAACTATTAGATACCCTGAACTATGTCAAATATCTTTCCATCTAATTTTCCATCCAAATTCCCATCCAATGTGTTAAAATGGCTATTTTACCCTTCAATTTTAATTTTTATTATTTTAAAATTTAATTAATAAAAAAATAAAAAAATAAAAAAATAAAACAGTACCAGATCTGGTCTCCAGTGGTCTACGGGCTCCGGTGACGTCGTCCTCTCTCTCTCTCTCTCTCTCGCGCGCGTTGGACTGCATCGCTCACGGTTGATAATGCTCGCCGGTCTGCTTCTTCTCCATCGACGGCGATGCCGAGCTCGGGTGCAAACCC